>APFE031758001.1:9288-20484 GCA_000404065.3 Pinus taeda
TGATTTCCCAAACTTCAAAATTCAAAAGGGGTTTAAAACATGCAATGACAAAATTAATTCCTAAAAGAAAATGAAAATATGCCACTATACTAGTCAAACAAACTATGAACTATTGATCATAAAACCCATTATCCTTGTTGCTGTCTAAATGCAAAAGAAACTGTACTCAAAGAAATCCAAGAATTGCAAGCAAAGTAAATCTAAAATCAAATTACATCAACTCATATTCTGACCCCTCACCATTAGTCTCGCTATGGCTTTCGGAGGTAATCATAAACAACTTGAGAAATCTCATATCTAATTTGCAGGAAAATAAACTAATATCAAATTACAGACTCATACTTCAATCCCTCACCATTAGTCTCGCTATGGCTTTCGGAGGTAACTGATAATGACATGAGCAATTTAATGTCTAACTTGCAGAAAAATAAACTCGTATCAAACTACACACTCATCCTTCAATCCCTCACCATTAGTCTTGCTATGGCTTTCAGAGGTAATTGATAATGACATGAGAAATTTAATATCTAACTTGCAGAAAAATAAACTAATATCAAACTACACACTCATCCTTCAATCCCTCACCATTAGTCTCGCTATGGCTTTCGGAGGTAACTGATAATGACACGAGTAATTTAATATCTAATCTAACTAATAAAGCAAATGTACAAAACTAAAATAAATAAGACAGTGCTGGAATTAAAAACTAAGAAAAATAAATTAGTAGAAGGACAAGACTGATTCCATGTCATTAGTCATTGTAAAACTATGTGCAAATGCCCCGGCTGCCTACTATAATCTAGAACAAAGACACTGATGAGTTAACAACAGTATAAAGTATGAAAAATTATGGATAGAAATAAAACGTGAATACCATAAGCAATGCAATATATACACGTGAATGATTATGGCATAAGGAACGTAAAGAAATAAAGCATGAAACTATACAGCAATAAACAAAACCTTGGCATGTGCATGGGCTTTTTGCACAACCTCGGGCAGTCAGCTATCAACCACGAATTGAGCTTATAAACAGAGTCTTCTCATGTACTCAAAATGCAGTCATAACACAGAAACAAAGTCACGGCACAATGGGCTCGTTAACAGTCAAAATTACATTTCAAAATCTAGCTAATATGCATATGAGAATGCATTATTTATAACAGAGGATGACATAACTACTTTCCTACAATCTGCGCTGATAAGAGACACGTGAACGACCACGTCTAGGAATCTAGCATTATGGCTGCCATGAAGATTAAATCTTTGGAGGGTGGTTGTTGAATTCGGCTTATGGAGCAGTTCACAGGTGTTGATATGTCTCCCGAGATTGAGGAATGACCACGCAAGTCTTCACGTGGTGAAAAACAGAGTTCTGTCACTGTAGGACTCTTAGGTTGACCACCGCTTGACTACCTTTGACTATGGCCTCTTTTGATGAATTCGACTGAGCCAATAGGACTCGGTCTATATCCATGTTGTTTCCAACTTGCCCATATGGCTCGATTCGCTTGAAGACGCCTGTAATATAGACTTTAACAAAATGGTTGTGGAAAGTTGAGCTGGCTACGGAAAGTGACAAGATTCCACATCTCATAAGCAAAAATCTAGTTCAAACAGCAACACAAAGACAGTCAAGAAACCACTTTAAATTCTCTTTTATAACTCATATGCAATGATATTGATGGTTTAGGAGGTTCAGATGAATGGAAAGAAACTAGAAAAAGATGTAGGAAAGATGCAAGTTTGGGGCTCAACAACTCTTCTTAACCAAACTGCCTGACATGTTGTTGATGTTGCTCCTACATATTCTGCTTCTGTTGACGAAAGTGTCACAATGGGTTGCTTCTTAGATGCCCATTAAATCACACCTGAATGAAGTTGAAACACAAAACCAGAAGTGCTCTTCCTATCATCCAAACCTCTTGTAAAATCATGGTTTGTGTATCCGATCAAATCCTTCTTTTCTATGATTGTATATATTATGCCACAATCTCTACTTCCTGCTATGTATCTCAGAATTCATTTTCCTGCACTCCAATGTGTGTCTTTTGGAGTCTCCATACATTTGGAAATCAAACTCACTACTTGCACAATATCTGATCTTTTAGTTGTGATATACATGAGTCTTCCATCTAATCTTTTGAATAGAGTTGGATTGACATTTGTTCCTTCATCATCCTTGCATAACTTTGTACCTGTTGCCACTGGTGTAGGGACAGGTTTGCAATTTTCCATTCTAAATCTTTTCAACAAATATTTGGCATATTTATTTTCAAAACTAAAATTTATTTTTCAGATTGCTCAACTTCTATGCCAAGAAAATATTTCATGAGACCAAGATCAGTCATCTCAAATTATTTCATCATGGTTGCTTTAAGTTCATCTAACTCAAAATCACTTGTAAAAATCATGTCATCAATGTATAAACAAACAATCAAAATATGTCCATCCTCATTTACCTTTGTGTACAAGGTAGGCTCAATGTTTCTTCTGCAAAATACATTCTTAATCATGCAATTGTTGATTTTGCTATACCAAGCTCTAGGCGCTTGCTTCAATACATGGAGCACTTTCTTCAACCTGTAAACTTTATCTTCGTTACCTTCAACTTCATAAACTAGAGGTTTCTACACATAAATTTTTTCTTCTAGAATTCCACTCAAGAAGGTTGATTTCACATCCATCTGATATACTTTCCACTTGTTTTGAACTACTATGGATAGAATTCCTCTTACAGTATCCACTCTGGCTACCGGAGCAAATGTTTCTCCAAAGTCTATTTCTAGTTCCTACGAGAATCCTTTTGCCACAAGTCTTGCTTTAAATCTATCAATTTCACCTTTCTCATTCAACTTTGTCTTGTACACCCACTTTACCCCAATGATATTTTCGTCCTTTGGAAAATCAATCAAATCCCATGTACCATTATTTTCAATAGCTTCAGTTTCTTCATCCATGGCTTGCACCCAATTTTCATCTTTCATTGCTTCTTCAAACGAAGAAGGTTGGAAAGACAACAATGCAAAATTTGAAATAACATCCAAATCATCATAAATATCTTTTAAACTTATCATCTTTCTCTTACCATTGCTTGATTCATCACCTGATTGATTACTGGGAGAATCTCGATCTGTTGATCTTCTTGAAGATATATGCTTCTCGAAAAATCTTGGAGTCCTTGTTGGTGTGTCTTTGCTTGTTGTTTTCACTCGTTATTCTATCTTCTCCTTTTCTACTACACCATCTTCTTCCATCAATGAAACTTGCGCACCAACTGTTTTGTCTATAGTTCCATTCCATGACTCTTGTTCTTTGAACAAAATATCTCTACTAATTATGGTCTTCTTGGTTATAGGGTTACACAATTTGTAAGCTTTTGATTGTTCACTATAACCAATAAATATGGGTTTTTCAGTTTTATCATCCAATTTGCCTCTTCGCTCCTTAGCCACATGTGCATAAGCTACAACTTCAAATACTCTAAGATGCGATACACTACAAGACATACCTGACCATGCTTATTCTAGTACTCTGTTCATCACACTCTTTGTAGGAGATCGGTTGATCACATAAATAACACATGCAACTGCTTCTGCCCAATACTCGTTAAACAAGTTTATGCCTTTCAACATGCTTCTTACCATGTTCAAAATTGTCTTGTTCTTTCTCTCTACTACATCATTCTGCTGCGAAGTGTACTTGGTTGTAAACTGTCTTTTGATTCCATGTTGTTTGTAGTAATCATGGAATGCCTTTGAGTCATATTCTCCACCACGATTTCACCTCAATACCTTGATTTGTCGATCAATTTGGTTTTCTGCTAAGGCTTTGAATTCTTTGAACTTTGCAAAAGTTTCAGATTTCTACTTCATGAAGTAAACCCAATTCTTTCTACTATAATCATCAATGAAAGTGAGGAAGTAACAACTTCCACCAATCGACTATGTCCTCATAGATCTACACAAGTCTGTATGCACTAGATCAAGAGGTTGCTTTGCTCTATATGCAACTACCTTTGGAAAACATTCAAAGTGTTTCTTTCCCAAGGTGCAACACTCACAAGTACTAGCAAGTTATTTGATGGGAGGTAATCCTCTGACCATCTGTTTCTGTTACAACAAATTAAACCTGAAAAGTGAAAGTGTCAAAACTGAAAGTATCATAACCAATAATCATTATAACATGCAATTGAAAAAGAACTGACATGATCAATGTAATTCATAATCAGAGGAAAGAGTTTGTTCCTCGTCATCTACACCTTTGCTATCAGCTGCTTACTTAGGGACTTGTCATATATAACACATTCTTGACCTTAGAAGATAACTCTATATCCTTTCTGTGTCAATTGACCAACACTTATCAAATTATGTTTGAGACTAGGAAATATACCTCCGAGATTGTCTTCAGCTCCCCCTGCATGGTCAAAATGTTGACCACTCCTTTGCCATCTACTTCCACAGTATTTTCAGTCCCCAACTTTACCTCTATTTTCACATATTGATCTAAATTTGCAACCAAATTCTTGTTGTTTGTCATGTGGTTACTGCAGCCACTGTCTAACAGCCACACTCTAGAAGAAGGTTCATGCATGGTATGGCAAGCTAGGAACATGGAGTTAGTACTCTCTGTAGTGACATTAGCTCTCTGATTCCCTTGATCAGTTATCTTCTTCTTGCAATCACGAACATAGTGACCAAATTTATAACAATAATAACATCTCGTCTTTGATTTGTCAACTCTTTGATTATTGTTGAAGCTTCTATAGTTTCTTTCACTTTCATGTTCATGCTCTTCTCAACCTTCTCTCTGACCACCATAACTTTCGCCTCATCCTATGCCTCTCAATCTACTTCTGCCTTGACCTATGTTTCTTGAAATAGAAACCTGAATTTTGAAAGCGGTCTCTAAAGTGGAATCCTTATTGTTGTCTATCCTTGCCTCATGTGATACAATTGATCTCATCAGCTCATCAACTGTCAATGATGCCATATCCTTGGCTTCTTCTATGGCTGCTACCACAACATCAAATTTGGTAGACAAAGATCTGAGGACCTTCTCAACCACTATTTGACCTTTAATTTCCTCACCACAGATTTTTAACTGATTTACAATAGTTATGACACGATCCATGAAAGAATCGATGTCCTCTGTCTCCTTCATTTGCAAACTTTCAAAATCTCTCCTGGTATTCTGCAACTTAACAATATTGACCTTTGTAGCTTGTCGCCAAAGTATTCCATGCTTCCTTTGCTGAAGACATGATCATAATCTTCTGGAACATTGTTCGATCCACTCCCTGCTGGATAAGCTGCAATGCTTATGCATTCTTCTTTTTGTCTTTATTCCATTGTTCTCTCTCTAATTTATTACTTGATTTGACTCTCACACATTAAAAGTAATCTATCACTTCACTTGACTTGATTCAATTTTTCGACACTCAACACATATCACTGAGTTCACTCTCTAAGTTTAGCCAACTCCTAGTGGAGGAGTAATTAAATTATTTTAACAAAATTTTGAGTAAAACATTTGACTGATGCAATGGAGCCTAAAATTTCTTAACATGTAACCACATACTAAAAGTGGTCTAAGTTTAGTTAACTCCTAACCTCGGATTATTTGATTTCTGTATCAAACAAACCTAAAAGAGAAAGCTTACGTGAGGGACATCTCAGTGCTCTCGCCTTGAGATAAGTTGTAAATAAAACAAAAAAAAGGGGGGGAAACCCTTAGACTTGTAAAATCAACCATATAATATTACTAACAAGTTGTAAAATCTGGAAAGGACAGCCAAAACGTCACCACAAACCCTGGCAAGAAAACTACAACAAGAATGAGATATGGTCACAAGAGAGAATCCTTATTTTCTTTCCCACGAATAAATAAAAATGAAAAAGCTAAATCTGCTAAATCTCAGTTGAAATGCAGAGAAGCGAGCGAGAGCTAAACCAAGACCTAAAATGCTGGCAAAGAAGTGAGCAAGAGCAAGCGCTGAACCAAGACCTCTAGGTGAGCAGTAGTAACCACGAGAAAGCTAGTGAGCAAATGTATGGGGTTAGGATTTAATAACCCTTCTTTCTAATTACCTTCTTGTATGGGGTTAGGGTTTAACATATAATTAACTGAACATAATAATAACAAATTCTTGACCTAACCCTTAAACATATTTTTTATCATCTAACATATAATCTAACCTAACATATAATCTAACGAAACATAATGATGACAAGTAAGCTAGAGGAAAGTTTTTCTTAAAAGGAATGTAAATGTAATTATCATTTATTTTAATTTTAAAATTTTAATTAATATTTATTTTAATTTATTTTAATTATTATCTATCTAAATATTCATGAAAGATATTTAGACATTAATCTTATTAACAACAAACAATTTCACTATTATATAATAGCACCCAATGTCAACACTCATTTTTTTAATGCAAATGTAATTATCATTTATTTTAATTTTAAAAAATTAATTAATATCTATTTTACTTTATTTTAATTATTATCTATCTAAGATTGAGACATTAATCTTATTAACAACCAACCATTTCACCATTATATAATAGCAGGGTAGGAATTTGGATTTCTCTTTACCCGTCATACAATTTTTTTTTGACGTTTTGGGTTCTTATGCTTCCGTCAAGAAACGTTATATTAAAAATTTTGCCCTTCAAGAGTGATGTTCTCATAATAAATTAACCCTTCACTAATAAAGTTTT
The DNA here is from genome assembly GCA_000404065.3 of Pinus taeda. Taxonomy (NCBI): domain Eukaryota; kingdom Viridiplantae; phylum Streptophyta; class Pinopsida; order Pinales; family Pinaceae; genus Pinus; species Pinus taeda. The sequence goes on from APFE031758001.1 coordinate 16,016, forward strand.
GATTAAAAAAATTACCATTCAATTAAATAATCTTTAGGTTAAAATTTTTCATGTATTTATCGTAAGGAAAAAACCGAAATTTTGAAAAAACTCAATTGTGGAGGTTTCAATTAAAAAAGTGTTGATCATTTGAAATTTGCTATTTAAATATATAATCAGTCCAAGGTAAAACCAGAAATTTGAAGAAAACTCAATTTGTGGAGGTTTCAATAAAAAGTGTTGAACATTTTAAATTTGCTCATTTAAAGTATATAATCAGTCCAAGGTAAAACGCTTGATGGTTTTCCATTTCATATATTTAAATTATCATTTAAAGCCAACAATTTACAATCAAACCCTAACCACAACTAAAATTTCAGAAATATGAAACAACGAACTATTGAAAAAAGTATGACCACGAGATAAATATATAAGACATTAAATTAAAAATTATGTATCTATTTAACTCCACAAAAGCCCTTATCCACAGTCCAAAGTTGATAGCATCGTGTTTATGACGGATTTTTTCATTTACCCACAAAAACTACAGTAAAACAAGTGTAGCAGTAACTTTCTATCCCACGTTAAAACCCTAAAAGATCCTAATACACTAAAATGGCACTGTCCCTCAAGTAACGAGGCCTGTAGTGTAGTCTGAAAAAACAAGCTTCATGATCAACGTGAAATAGTACCGACCTGAAAATCAAAAGCATCAACTGATGTAAGACAATGTTTTCATTTTGAATCTCCCTTGAAACACGAATAGTAATACAACAACCTGAAATACCTGCGAACCAGAGATGCACTGGATTATACACGGAAATCAAATCGGAAGGAAAAAATTAGCAGTAAAATCGTGAGCAGAGAGTAAATTACCTGATAGAGGTTATCGAGCAATGGAACGCACAGGATACCTGACAGAGCCAGATGTTATTAGGGTTTCCTTAGATCAAATAAAACCTCGATAGTTCATCGTTATACCTTAATAATTTATCTCGCGAAGTGACCCAACGCGTCCTTTTGTTGCAGAGCTTCCAACCATCAGTGGTTTGACCTGCTACTTGGAATGAGAGGGACGAATCTGGCAAACGAGATTGAGTCCAGTTATATTCCACGACACCGAGATTGAGTGCAGTTATATTCCACGACACCTGTGAGGCTTGTAGACGTGGTTCTGGAGAGATCTCGTAAGTTCGCACTTCCCTTGTCTTTTATGCGAAGAGCTTTTCAAGGGAAAGTCGATGAGTGAAATGAGCTCTTCCTTCACTCATATATATATACGTTTCCCTCTTCATGTTAAGGGAGTTGCTTATTCATGGCCGACCTCCCTTTAGTACATGTAAAGCCCATGTATATCATACATGCGGCAATAAACCCAATAAACTTAATTTATTTAAATATAAACAATATAAATTTAATTTATTTAAATAAAAACAAATATTATAATATAAATTCCAAATATTACGGTACTTAATTATTAATCATTCAATATAATATATTACTACTATCAAATATATACCTATAACTTTAAATAACATACACCTATAACTTTAAATAACATGAAATTAATTTATTTCAATAAAAACAAATATTAGAGAATTCCAAATATTACTGCACTTCTTTATAAGATTGTTGTTTGAGAGGGTAGTAATGACGTTTTTGCAAAAAAGTGAACAGTAAAAAATAAGTTTTAGAACTTTGAAAGCCCATCACAAAAAACGGCTTTTTAAAATTTTTAAACGTGAAATACGGTCAAAATGCCTTGTGACGGGCATTTTGCCCGTCAAATTCCAACCCTGTATAATAGCACCCAATATCAAAACTCTTTTTTTATCTTTTCCTTTTTCACACTAATGAAAATCAGTAGATTAAAATAAAAATTGAAATATTAACTTTCACTATAGCATCAAATAAGATATCATATTTTCATAGATATCAAAACTTAAAACCCACGAAATTAAAAACACCTCCAAATCCCACACAATTGCAGATTGCCAACGTCTAACTTATAAACAAAAATAGAGGACAGTAATATAATAACATTCTACACCACTTAGCGCTTATCTCATCATGGAAATGGATCAGTAATGTGATGGCTTTCTATAAACTATATTTGAAATGGAGGCCCTCGTTGTTCAATTTCTGCTCGATCTCTAAATAAATACGCTCCTCCATCTGTGGCGTGAAATGCTTCTTCCACTCGCCCACTTTTCCCTCTCTGAAGAAACTGTGGTTGGGCATTGGAAATTTATTTTCCAACACTCTGCCCGTTTTATTCACCTCCAATGCTGACAGTCTCTGGAAACTGCACTTCTCCGCAATTGTTGCAGCGTTCTTGTCCACGAGTTGAGGGGAGCAGCCCAAGAAAAGGCCAAGCTTTTTAACGCAACCCACGCAATCGGCTTGCAGGTCCTCGTAAGTAACAAACATCGCCTTATTGGGATACCGTCTGCTTTCACACCAATAACTCAGAACGGTTTCCGCAAACGGACCGTCAGGGCAAAGCCCAGAGCAAAACCCATCAAATATAGCTTCCTTGCTCAAATCTCTATTTGAATAAGAGAACCTGTCTTCATGGAGTTTATTGAGGAATTTCCAATAGGAAACGAAGACATCTCTGGGGTTGCGAGCAATGTAAACAATCTTGCAAGCACAAGTCCTCACAAGAGGAGGCAGCAAATGGAATGGCAAATGGCTGTGCAGCAGACGCGGAGAAGGAAACTTGGAAAAGACGAAAAGATCGTACTGTTGACCCTCAACAGTAGAATCGAACAGGTAAAGTTCCATGGTGGGTACCAAAGAATGGGGATTTCGGTCATCCACAGAAGCCCCGAAATTAGTGTCTTCTTTGCTAAATTGCGAAGCGTGTGAATTAATGTTTTACTCCACGTAGCCCCGATTTTGGAAATGAAGCCAAGAAAATGTCGTCCTGGAGCGGTTGGAATTCCCTTTGCATGACCTTCACTGCTGGTATTAGGTTGACCGGTATCCAAAACCCTTTACACTTTTGGATCATCACCCCGCAGTAATCAATGAGGTCAGCCGACGATGAATTTTTCAATTCCATACTCGATTCTTCTTCGACTGCTGCCATCATCTCGGCCTCCTCTTGCTGCTGCGCCCTCTCACAACTTGGCAGAAGAATCTCGTTGCTGTTGCAGGCAACAGAAAGTGATTTTATAGTGAGCGTCGTCTTTTTGTAATAATTTATGAGAGCATCACAAGTTTGTTTTTTTATTACTATGAAAGTTATCGAGAAGTGTGCGCATAACACTAACTTATATTATAATTCAATAATTACACCACTTTTAAGTAAACTTGTATGAAAGTTTTCGTTTAAAATTTTAAAAATAGAATTGAGTATTAAATCAGATATATTACAAATTTTCAAAATAATATATATAAGTAAAAATATAAATAAATTTTTAGATAACATTTTGTCTCATCAATATAAGTTTTTTAGATTAATCCCATGGTTAGACGTCTTGAACTAACTAATATGGTTCATCCGGGATTAATTATATTGTTAGGATTTGGTAGATGTGTCGAACCCACTAATGTACTTATCTAGTATTAAGCACATTGCTAGGATTTGGTCTACCTTTCAAACCAACTAATGTGGTTCATCCTTAGGGCACTTTGGGACCTAAAAGAATAAATAACATGGGTACATCATTGCCCAGAGTCTCTTGAGAATTAGCCTTTGGTAAATTAGTTAATAAGGTAAGTAAAATATTATTTAAGAATGAATGATAAGGAGAACTCTCATAAAATATTATGTATTTAATTAGAAACTAGTTGTTATAGAATATAAAATATTTTATTTCAATTTTATCTATTTATATAACATATTATTTATTATACATTAATTTATATATTGGTATTTGTTTGGGTTGATTTATTACCATTTTTAGTTCAAAGTATTTCGTGGCTAATATTGTCAATTTAAATCAGATAAGTAAATATTATGTAAAATTGTGCTAAGGAGTATCTATAATATTATGATATTTAATTAAAACTAGGTATTATAGAGTAATATTAATTATTATATATATTTCATATTATCATAAATTAATAATTATTATTTATCATACATTAATTTATATAATGTTTATTTGTTCTGGAGTTGACTTATTCCTTTTCAGTTGAAAGTCATTTGTTGGATAATTCATTTAAATAAGATAGTCAAACATTCATTTAAAATGTGGATAAAGGAGCTATTTAATAATAATTATAATATTAATTCAAATAATTTTTATTTCATATAATTGTTTATAGATATATTATTTATTTAATAACATTATTTATATTAATGTTATTTGTTATGGTTGACTTATTTCCAATTTAAGTGAAAGTAGTATTTGGGAATAATTCATTTAAATAAGTAGGTAAAAATATTTTATTTAGATTAGCGATAAGGAGGATTCTTTCGTATAAATAGTATGATTGTAACTAAACTTAGTTGTCATAGATATAAAATATTTTATTTC
>APFE031758001.1:28218-47926 GCA_000404065.3 Pinus taeda
TTTTTTTAAGTTTTGCAATTTTATTAAGTTTGTTAACACTGCCAAAATATGTATACCCCTAATAATATGTCATGATGTAACCTCATTTTTATTTTATTAATATTAACATCTTAACCTGCCAAAATATGTATACCCCTAATAATATATCATGATGTAACCTCCTTTTTACTTTATTAATATTAACAATTCTTAACCTAAAACTCTCGTTTATATAATTCACCATTACTTTATTTCTATTAAAGGAAATAAGCTACCTCTAAACAAATTAATAATTTATATAAATTGAAAATTATTAAATAAATAATCATATTATTAAAAATTGATAATATTTAATAAATAATTTCTATAATTACTGAAATAAAATATTTTAAATTGAATTATTCCCAAAAACAACATATTTTTCAAATAAATAGAATTAATTCAACCGATAAAACTATATAAATTAATATTATTTAATAAATAATTATATTATTAATAAATAGATAATATTGAAATAAAATATTTTATATTCCATAACATTCCAAACATTACTTTATTTCTTTAAAAATAAGTTAACTCTAACAAATATAATTAGATAAATTCAAATATTAATAAAATACATATTTTTATAAAAATTGAAATATAATAAATATTATTAAAATAATAAAATAAAATATTTTAAATGAATCCATTCTTAAGAACTTACTTTCCACTTAAATAGAATAATTCAACGCATAACAAATTAAATTTGTAAATTTAATATTTCTTAATTAATAATTATTATTATATAAATCGAGAATATTGAAATAAAATATTTTATATTCCATCACAGCTGGTTTTTAATTAAATATATAATATATTAGATGTCTCCTTACCACTAATTCTTAAATAATATTTTACTTACCTTATTAAATAATGCAATGAAGCATCCATGCTATTTATATTTATTCTTTAACATCGATTGATTTCTCACCTTGTCTTGAGGATAAATCACATTAGATGGTTCGAAACGTGGACAAAATCCTAACAATGTGATTAATCTAAGACTTGTATTCTCACCTTGTCTTGAGGATAAATCACATTAGATGGTTCGAAACGTGCACAAAATCTTAACAATGTGATTAATCTAAGACTTGTATCTGCATTATGATTGCAAAATCTAACATCATTTTAACTTATTAAATGATGATAAATTTAAAATATTTTTAAATATATATAAAATACATATTATACTTCTATATCTATTATTATTATTATTATTTATTATTATATATTTATTTTCTAATATTTTAACTTTTATATTTTATTAATATATACCAATTTTTATTATAACTATTTTAGATATATCTAAAATTTTATTATTTAAAGTGTTATTGATATAAATTAAAAAAAATAACATAGTTTTTGTACATAACTTTTAGTTATATTTATTGAAATGTTTATACTTCTATTGTAATTGTTAATAAACATATAACTTAAGTATCTATTGGTATAAATAAAATATTAATATATTAAATATATTATTGAAAATGTTATACTTTTATGGTAATTGTTCATAAACATATAATTTAAGTGTTTATGGTATAAATAAAATATTAATATATCAACTGTAACAGGGAAAGTGAAAAGTAAATAATTAATTTACTTTTACTGCAGTAATTCAATAAACTATGGGTGAACCCTCGTAGAAAATTTAATGTTTAAGGTTATTTTGAATTTTTTTATTTAAAAGTTAGTTATGGCCACCCAGGGAATTTTAGGGAAAAGTCAGATGTTGTTGAGGAAGGGAAGGACACTGCCATTTAGGTGTTCTTGAGTTTGTGGGTTGCCAGTGAAATCCGTGAAAATCCGTGAGACAGACTGTAATGACCCCAGGATATGTAATTGTGAAAGTTTACTGTGGTAAAAGACATTAATACAGTTGTTGTTATGTTTTAAAAAAAAACTGTGATAAACTATTTCTTTTAATTAAAGTAATTTAAATATTCCATGAAATGCTGGCAGCCTCTAAGAGGTGAATTTTAAAGAAAAAGATTAGTTGTGATAAATGATGGTAACTACCCTCCAAAACAGGAAAAGTCCTGACTGAGGGAGGAGGTTCTGTGCTGTGAGGACAGACAGAAGAAATTATTTTCCAAGAACAGGAAAAAAAAAAGAGAAGAAAAAGAGAATTGGTTAAGTCTGGTTAGGACCAGATAACCAGGCACAGAGAGTGCACAAATCCTGTTGAGGGCTGGAGGCTTGCAGGATGGCTCGAGGGGAGAATTCCGTCTAAGGATGGGTCTCATGGCTGGGTGGAAGAGCATACACAAGCACAGGTGACCTGCTTGAGAAATCATTTTTGTTACTGGCGAACCAGGTACGGTTTCAACTGCAGAGTCTCTGTTTGAATATGAATATACAGTGAATGTACAGTAGTCAAACAGGAAGCAGGTTCTTTCCTAGTTACTGTTATAATGTTAGGAAACTGTATAGATATGGTTGCAGTTAAAAGACAAGTTATTATAAACCTAGATTGACTGTAGATAAAGCTACATAGAAAAATATAGTAAAACTGGTTATAGGAACCAAGAAAGGTAACCAAGAAACTGGTTATCGAATGACGGGCAGAGTATAAGCTCATGCAGAAGATTGAGTTAATGTTTAAAACTACATATCTTGATAAATGATCATATAAAAATCTGAGTGTGTCAACAGAGTGAGAATTAAATCTCTGAGTCCGAATAGGCGAGCACTGACAGAAGTCAGATGCTACCTTGCTGACGGAGGAGAGTTAAACCCTCGGTTGTTATTACAACTATCTAACAAAAAACGAAAATACACCAAAGAATACCAGACGGATAGCGTTAATTTGATAGCTGTACAAAACAGTGAATGAGATTATTATGTCATTTCAACAAACCATAGTCTCAAGAATACAATGTTAGCAAGCACAGTAACACGAAGCCAACTCCGTCGAGCGACAAACTAGAGGGGCATATGTTCATGTAATGTATATGGAACCCTGTGCATGCAAGCGAAAGAAGTATGCTTACATATATAAGATAAATCAAGTATACAATGCAATGAAAACCTTAAACATACATGTGAGGTGCGATATTATCCATAGCGGAAGGAAAGAACGAAATATCGTTATGGCTAACCATTCTGGATCATACAGTATATATAATGCTATCTAGTGAGCCGAGAGCACGCTATTCAAACATTACTGTATAAACAACAGAATTATTACTAATCAATCCTAGCCAGTAAGACAGATGCATAAGAATACAGAGCAACGGCATGGGCAACCATTATAATCTGAGTCATATACGAAGATGCGGATATAAAGAAATGCACAATCTAGCACTTGATAGCATAAGTCCTTGCACCGTTGGAAAAACGATAAGAGAGAACATAGTATATGTACATATTCATGGATACATAAAATGTGGACTGCCCTGAGGGCGCAGATAGAGCCACCATCATAAAGCTATAAGTTTATACACAGTTCAATACCTGAGTGAAAAAAAAACCTTGAACGAATTACAGAAGTTTACTTAAAAAGAACCAAACCCTCATTCAAGGTCCAGATTCATGAGCTGGGTCTACGCATCACAGCTACACCCGAAACCCATAGTTAAGAAGAGAAATGACAAATCATAAACAGAGTATGCCGCAAGGGGCAACCATGTGACCAAGCAAGAAACCTTAAAATACATGCAAGCGAACTATGTGAGTTCCGCCATGCTCACTAACAAATCTGGCGGGTATGGACTCGACCAGTCTTAAAGGAGGAAACAAATACAAGTCTTGAGGGCTCTCTGAGGAGTATACCTCAGCTGGTGCAGCAATAAGGCCCTCATGGAGCGGCAGTCTGCAACCATAACCTAGATAACCTTAAACCCTGAGGCGGAGAAGCTTATATAAAGGAACAGAGACAAGGTTTGAGCTTACCTGTAGCCGCTGCGAGGGGAAGCTGTCATGCACAGCTGCTTGACATTATCCATGGAGTCGCATCATCAGCTGCGTGCCTACGAGCTAAAAAAAACATTTAGAACTGTAAGGACTCGTGTGAAGATAAATTAACTGTAAGACTGAAGATTTCATAACCAATAAGTTTACCGTAAATACACAGGGAACATAGAACCAAAACATTACTTGTGTAATATTGAACACGGCCACTGCATAGCTCCGAAGTGGATACAGTCCATGAGAGTATAGTTGGTAAGATAGACCAGAGGCGAGGGGCCGAGACAGAGCCGGAAGAAAACGAAACAATAAACCCTGTGACCGCGTTGCCAATGCTTTTGTAATGCCGTAAACCCTGGATTGGATCTCCACCCTTCGATCCATGGGGGTAATCCTGACCGTTCATACAAGGTGAGAAGGTCAGGCGTGAGGGCCGAGAACTCCATAATCGATGCATCACATGGCCAAAGGAGTTCAGCAGTGCCACCTCGCACTATAAGGACGGGTGCCATTAAGACACAGATGTGCTGGTGCCTGCAGGAACTGCAGCAGGACCACCATCGCCTGCACTTCATTAAATACGCACAGCTGAGGTGGACTTACAGCTAAGCTCCACCGAAAGGTCAAAGGATTACACAAAGAACCATGACAAATATTTGTTGCGTGGCATTAAGCATGTCAACCTTGGTTACCATGAATACTTAACAAAGAGTTAATAAAGCGTTGAATGTGTGGTGTAGTAATTATATATATATGGTATATATGATAAAGCCATGGGAGAAAATATGCATCAAACATTCTAGTTGTATTAATAATAGCGTAAGATGAATAGTTATGTTAGCATGCAGTGATTTTTTTGTTTTTTATTTTTTTTTTATATGTATGTGGTGGAAATGTGACAAATTGGTATCAGAGCCCAGTTTCAACACTGTGGCCTCAGGCAAACATGTTTCACTGTGAAAGCCTACACCATGCATATGTAAGAGAGTTAATATTTCATCTAACTGTTTTTCTGTTTATGAAGGGAAAAAAATACAGAATTACAACAGTTAACAGTTGAAGCAGTGAGGAGACAAAATGCAAGGACGCGGCAGTAATCCTCAGGAGAACCCGGAACTGTGGGTACAGTTGGGTGAGGCAACACGAAGCACCAATTTGGCAATACTGGAAACGGTTCAAGAATTGAAGAATGAAATGGCACGGTTGTGAGAGGACAACGCGCATTTAACAATTGAACAAGAAAGGATTCTGAAGAGCCTGTCGGACAGGCAGAATCCACCTCTATCTAACCCTAGCGCGGAGCAACAGAGGATGACAGAAGAGAAAAATTATCAGGTTGAACCTGAAATTTCAGAGGGTAAAGAGGATCATTCAGACAATGTACCAAAACAACAAACTTCAAAACGTCAGAGGATAGAACTGCAGGGAGAATTCCGGAAGATTAAACCCCCACATTTCGATGGCGAACAGGAGGAAGTTGTTGAAGCCTGGTTAATAAATATGAATAAATATTTTGAGTTGTATGAGTATGACCATAACTTGAAAGCGAGACTAGCAATCTTCCAGTTACAAGGTAAGGCAACCTTGTGGTGGGAAGAAATCAAGATTGTCAAGGGGGTCAGCGAACGAACCATTACATGGGAGAAGTTCCAGAAATACTTCAAAGAAAGGTACTTGACTGAGCGCTTCTATGATGAGAAGGCAAGGGAATTTCATGACTTAAGACTAGGCCAGCAGACCATGGACGAGTTCATTAACCGTTTTACCTCCCTGTTACGTTATGTACCTTACATCAAGGAGGAGAAAGCTAAGGTCCAAAGATTTGTGAGCAGCTTACCTGCGTATATAAGGGAGAGGATTGAGTTTGACAATCCTAGGACTATGGATGAGGCTATTCGTAAAGCAAGGATCTGCTATCAGCAGAGTAAGCAGAAGGGGGATACTTCGAATAAAATATGGAATGAAAAAAGGAGCAGTCGAATGGTTGGAAGCGGAAAGGGAGGTCACAGCAATGGAAATAAGGGAACTGGTAAAGGATTAAACAGCAGATCTGTAACAAGAAGTGCGCCCCGAACTAGACCAGGAAGTGAAAATAGAGTGAGTGAGCAACCTGCTAGACCAGAAGGTGAGGGAATGACCAGACCTCCAGTTCAATGTTGGGGCTGTGGAGAGCCTCACTATGTTAAAAACTGCCCACAGCGAAAGGGGACAGACCAGATATCCCATATTCATGAAGCATCGACCATTGGGGACGTGGCACGTAGTGTACCCAGAATCAATGCAGCGTTGGAGGACTGCCAAGCAGAGTACCAGCCATCCATGGTTGAATTTGAAGGTAAAATTTCAAACCTTTCCATAGCTGTTCTTATTGACCCAGGGGCTACTTTAAGTTATGTTAGCCCAAAAATAGTAGAACAGTGTAAACTGCAAGCTGAAAAGTTCAGGAATCCGTGGCTAGTCCAACTAGCTACAGGAGCCAAGAGACGAGTCTTGGCCAAAGTAAATAATTGCTCCTTAACCATAGCCGGACAGCCAATAGTGGCAGATTTGAATGTACTACCGTTGGGTTCCTATGATATCTTGATTGGGATGGATTGGCTGGAGAAACACTGGTCCTTAGTGAATTGCAAGACAAAAACTATTTACTATAAGGATGATGGTGGGGAGCAGCAGGAGTTACAAGGAATCAAACATCCTGTACAGATTCGACCCATTACAGCAACTCAGTTAGCTAAATGCATCAGAAAGAAATGTCAAATCTATGCTATTCAGGTGGGTTACGCTAATCAGAAGGATAAAACCGCCATGTTGGGTAACATTCCGGTGGTGCAGGATTTTGCAGATGTTTTTCCCGAGGAGGTACCAAGATTACCACCTAAAAGAGATGTGGATTTCACCATTGAACTGATTCCGGGGGCAGCACCTGTATCACGGGCACCCTACCGTATGAGTGTACCAGAACTAACAGAATTAAAAATGCAACTGCAAGAACTGTTAGACAAAAATTACATCCGTCCCAGTGTGTCACCTTGGGGAGCCCCAGTGCTGTTCGTCAAAAAGAAAGATGGAACCTTTCAGATGTGCATTGATTATCGTCAGCTGAATAAGCTCACGATCAAAAATAAATATCCTTTGCCTAGGATCGACGAACTTTTTGATCAGGTGAAGGGAGCGACGGTATTCTCTAAAATCGATCTGCGATCTGGTTATCATCAGATCATAATTAAAGAGGAGGATATCGCTAAGACCGCTTTCAGAACGCGGTATGGGCATTACGAATTCGTGGTGCTACCTTTTGGTCTGACCAATGCACCTGCTACCTTCATGTGTTTGATGAACAGAGTGTTTCACAGATTTTTAGACAAATTTGTGTTCATATTCATAGATGATATCCTGATTTATTCCCGATCTAGGAAGGAGCATGAGGAACACCTAAGATTGGTGTTGCAAACTTTGCGAGAACATCAATTGTATGCAAAGTTTAGCAAGTGTGATTTCTTCAAGGAAGAGATACAATACTTGGGCCATGTAATCACAAAGGAAGGAATTGCAGTAGACCCTGAAAAAATCAGAACTATAATGGAGTGGCCCATACCAAAGGACGTGGCAGATATTAGGTCCTTTATGGGGCTAGCGGGTTATTATAGAAGATTTTTCGAAGGCTTTTCTAGGGTAGCATACCCTATCACCTCCTTACAAAAGAAAGGAAAAGTGTTTAAGTGGACTTCAGAATGTCAGAAGAGCTTTGAACAGCTCAAGCACTTACTCACCACAGCACCCATATTGAGTATAGCTGATCCTAATAAGGATTACGTGGTCTACACTGACGCAAGTAAAGAAGGCGTGGGAGGGGTGCTGATGCAAGAGGGAAGAGTCATTGCATATGAATCAAGGAAGCTGAAAGAACATGAGCATAAATACTCTGCTTACGATCTGGAGTTAGCAGTTGTTATTCATGCCCTGAAAATGTGGAGGCACTATCTTTTAGGAAGAAAATTTCTACTGCTAACAGGCCATCACAGCCTAACAAATTATTTCAGCCAACCCACCTTAAACACGAGGCAAGCTCGTTGGGCTAACTTCTTAAGTGGGTTCGACTTTGAAATTAAGCATTTAAAAGGAAAGGAGAACCGAGTGGCTGATGCATTAAGTCGAAAGGTACAATGTGTGTGCAAGATTTCAGTTAGTAAATAGCAGAGTACTTTATTTGAAAAGATAAAATCAGCAGCTGAACGTGATGCTGTTTACCAGCAAATTAAACAGCAATTACAGCAATTTTCTGGTAAGGAAACACAACAAGGGTATGAGCTGGATGATGTCGGAATGCTGTACTTTAACAAAAAGCTGTATGTACCCAATGAAGATGGTATTAAGAAGTTGATTCTGGATGAATTTCATATCAGCCATTATACCGGGCATCCAGGATACCAGAAAATGGTTACTGCTCTTCGGAAAGAATATTACTGGCCAAAAATGAAGAAGGAGGTAGCTGAGTATCTAGCACGATGTCTAGAATGTCAGCAGATCAAGGCGGAGCATTTGCATCCAGCAGGGCTGCTACAACCCTTACCCATTCAGGAATGGAAATGGGAGACTATCTCCATGGATTTTATAACTGGATTGCCTCGGACAAAGAAGAATAATGATTCCATTATGGTGGTAGTGGATAAATTGAGTAAGGCAGCACACTTCATACCTGTGCAATCAACATATAAGGCTGTGCAAATTGCTCATATTTTCATGCAAAATATATTCAAATTGCATGGACTTCCGAAGGTAATCATCTCTGACCGTGATGTTAAGTTTACATCAGCCTTTTGGTAGACACTATTTGCTGAACTGGGAACGCAGATGAACTTTAGCACAGCCTATCATCCCCAAACAAATGGTCAAACGGAGTGAGTGAATCAGGTTGTGGAGGACATGCTGAGAGCATGCGTTATGATGAAGCCAACCCAATGGGAAGAATATCTCCACCTGGTCGAATTTGCATATAATAATGGGTATCACTCCTCAACTCAGTTGAGTCCTTTTGAGGTCATGTATGGGCGGAAGTGCCGCACACCCTCAAGTTGGGGTGGACCTGAGGACAAGTTACGAATTGGTCCTGAAATTCTCAAGGAAATGGAAGAAATGATAAAAAGGGTTCGTACCAACTTAAAAGCCGCTCAGGATAGACAGAAAAGTTTTGCTGATCGAAAAAGAAGGTTCAAGGAATTCCAGGTTAGGGATCATGTGTTTGTTAGAATCCAACCCAGAAGAAGTACCTTGCAATGGAGCAGATGTGCCAAACTTGCACCCCGCTATTTTGGACCTTTTCAAATCTTGGCAAGGGTGGGGCCGGTAGCTTATCAACTCGCTCTACAGGCCATATTAGGATCCATAATGTCTTTCACGTTTCCGTATTGAAACAATACGTATACGATCCTAAACATGTAATTCAATGGCAGAATGTTCAGGTAAGAATTAATCTGGCCACTCTAGATAAGTTTTGTTCCTGAACAAGAAAATAACTTAATCTATTGTTGATTGCAGGTCGAACCGGAAGGCGAGGTTCTGGTCGAACCACTGACCATTCTCGACCGAAGAGAAGTGCAGTTGCAGAAACGGGTTATTTCCCAAGCTAAGGTGCAGTGGCAACATTATGGGCCTGAAGAGGCCACTTGGGAGGATGAAGAACTCCTTAGAGAAGCTTACCCGAATTTGTTTAAGGGTGACAGACATCGGGACGATGTCCAATCACAGGAGGGGGAGATGTAATGACCCCAGGATATGTAATTGTGAAAGTTTACTGTGGTAAAAGACAGTAATACAGTTGTTGTTATGTTTTAAACAAAACTGTGATAAAATATTTCTTTTAATTAAAGTAATTTAAATATTCCATGAAATGCTGGCAGCCTCTAAGAGGTGAATTTTAAAGAAAAAGATCAGTTGTGATAACTGATGGTAACTACCCTCCAAAACAGGAAAAGTCCTGACTAAGGGAGGAGGTTCTGTGCTGTGAGGACAGACAGAAGAAATTCTTTTCCAAGAACAGGAAAAAAAAAGAGAAGAAAAAGAGGATTGGTTAAGTCTGGTTAGGACCAGATAACCAGGCACAGAGAGTGCACAAATCCTGTTGAGGGCTGGAGGCCTGCAGGATGGCTCAGGGGAAGAATTCCATCTGAGGATGGGTCTCATGGCTGGGTGGAAGAGCATACACAAGCACAGGTGACCTGCTTGAGAAATCATTTTTGTTACTGGCGAACCAGGTACGGTTTCAACTGTAGAGTCTCTGTTTGAATATGAATATACAGTGAATGTATAGAAGTCAAACAGGAAGCAAGTTCTTTCCTAGTTACTGTTATAATGTTAGGAAACTGTATAGATATGGTTGCAATTAAAAGACAGGTTATTATAAACCTAGATTGACTGTAGATAAAGCTACATAGAAAAATATAGTAAAACTGGTTATAGGAACCAGGAAAGGTAACCAAGAAACTAGTTATCGAATGACGGGCAGAGTATAAGCTCGTGCAGAAGATTGAGTCAATGTTTAAAACTACATATCTTGATAAATGATCATATAAAAATGTGAGTGTGTCGACAGAGTGAGAATTAAATCTCTGAGTCTGAATAGGCGAGCACTGACAGAAGTCATATGCTACCTTGCTGACGGAGGAGAGTTAAACCCTCGGTTGTTATTACAACTGTCTAACGAAAAACGAAAATACACCAAAGAATACCAGACGAATAGCGTTAATTTGATAGCTGTACAAAATAGTGAATGAGATTATTATGTCATTTCAACAAACCATAGTCTCAAGAATACAGTGTTAGCGAGCACAGTAACACGAAGCCAACTCCGTCGAGCGACAAACTAGAGGGGCATATGTTCATGTAATGTATATGGAACCATGTGCATGCAAGCGAAAGAAGTATGCTTACATATATAAGATAAATCGAGTATACAATGCAATGAAAACCTTAAACATACATGTGAGGTGCGATATTATCCATAGCGGAAGGAAAGAACGAAATATCGTTATGGCTAACCATTCTGGATCATACAGTATATATAATGCTATCTAGTGAGTCGAGAGCATGCTATTCAAACATTACTGTATAAACAACAGAATTATTACTAATCAATCCTAGCCAGTAAGACAGATGCATAAGAATACAGAGCAACGGCATGGGCAACCATTATAATCTGAGTCATATACGAAGATGCGGATATAAAGAAATGCACAATCTAGCACTTTATAGCATAAGTCCTTGCACCGTTGGAAAAACGATAAGAGAGAACAGAGTATATGTACATATTCATGGATACATAAAATGTGGACTGCCCTGAGGGCGCAGATAGAGCCACCGTCATAAAGCTATAAGTTTATACACAGTTCAATACCTGAGTGAAAAAAAAAAAAAACCTTGAACGAATTACAGAAGTTTACTTAAAAAGAACCAAACCCTCATTCAAGGTCCAGATTCATGAGCTGGGTCTGCGCATCACAGCTAGACTCGAAACCCATAGTTAAGAACAGAAATGACAAATCATAAACAGAGTATGCCGCAAGGGGCATCCGTGTGACCAAGCAAGAAACCTTAAAATACATGCAAACGAACTATGTGAGTTATGTCGTGCTCACTAACAAATCTAGCGGGTATGGACTCGACCAGTCTTAAAGGAGGAAGCAAATACAAGTCTTGAGGGCTCTCTGAGGAGTATACCTCGGCCGGTGCAGCAATAAGGCCCTCATGGAGTGGCAGTCTGCAAGCATAACCTAGATAACCTTAAACCCTGAGGCGGAGAAGCTTATATAAAGGAACAGAGACAAGGTTTGAGCTTACCTGTAGTCGCTGTGAGGGGAAGCTGTCATGCACAGCTGCTTGACATTATCCATGGAGTCGCATCATCAGCTACGTGCCTAGGAGCCAAAAAAAACATTTAGAACTGTAAGGACTCGTATGAAGATAAATTAACTGTAAGACTGAAGATTTCATAACCAATAAGTTTACCGTAAATACACAGGGAACATAGAACCAAAACATTACCTATGTAATATTGAACACGGCCACTGCATAGCTCCGAAGTGGATACAGTCCATGAGAGTATAGTTGGTAAGATAGACCAGAGGCGAGGTGCCGAGACAGAGCCGGAAGAAAACGAAACAATAAACCCTGTGACCGCGTTGCCAATGCTTTCGTAATGCCATAAACCCTGGATTGGATCTCCACCCTTCGATCCATGGGGGTAATCCTGACCGTTCATACAAGGCGGGAAGGTCAGGCGTGAGGGCCGAGAACTCCATAATCGATGCATCACATGGCCAAAGGAGTTCAGCAGTGCCACCTCGCACTATAAGGACGGGTGCCATTAAGACAGAGATGTCTTGGCGCCTGCAGGAACTGCAGCAGGACCACCAGCGCCTGCACTTCATTAAATACGCACAGCTGAGGTGGACTTACAGCTAAGCTCCACCGAAAGGTCAAAGGATTACACCAAGAACCATGACAAATATATGTTGCGTGGCATTAAGCATGTCAACCTTGGTTACCATGAATACTTAACAAAGATTTAATAAAGCGTTGAATGTGTGGTGTAGTAATTATATATATATGGTATATATGATAAAGCCATGGGAGCAAATATGCATCAAACATTCTAGTTGTATTAAGAATAGCGTAAGATGAATAGTTATGTTAGCATGCAGTAAAAAAAAAAAAATTATGTATGTGGTGGAAATGTGACACAGACTGGATAGTCTATGAATCCCTATGCTCAAATGGAAAAGTCTTGAAGTCTTTGGATGAACCTTGAGAGCTCCCTAATTATTACTTTTCTGAAAATGGAAACTAGCACGGGGTGGGTTTCGAGTGGAATCCCTAAGACAGACTAGATATTTTGTGAATCGCTATGCTGGAATGGAAAAGTCTTGAAGTCTTTGGATGAACCTTGAAACATCCCGGATTATTACTGTTCTAAAAATGGAAACTAGCACGAGGAAAACGAGTAGTGATTAAGGTTCTCGTTGGTAGGGGGGAGTGACCATCTTCCTTTGTATGTTGCTAGGCAACCTAAACTAACTTTAATAATTTCTTTGTATTATTAAAATTTATCTTTCAGAACATAATAAATTGATGCATTTAATAAGAATCGCATATAAAATGAAGGAATTTCTTACAGTACTTTATCCTAGTTACAAACAAATCTTGTTGATTGAACTCAAGAAAATTGGTAGAGTTTGAGATAGGTGCAAGGACAAATCCCAGTAAATTCCTCGATTCTTGAATTAATAGATAAGTATTATGAAAATACTATGTGTGGATACAGGAAATATCTAGTTTACTTATTCTCGAAATGTGAAGTATGAAAGAACAGTAGGGAATAATTAGTTGATATTGTTACACCGTTTAACATAGAACTGTTTCTTGTTTGTTTTCTTTTAACAGAAAGAAAAAGGGAAACAAACTTATTCCTAAAATAATTATGTATTAAGAGTTAGTGGTTGTAAATAAACATTTGAATCGAAACAGAATGGGAGAGATGCACAAACAATATTAAAATCATCACATATTACAGATTGGCGTAATTTATTTGTCATAAGAATTGGCCGAGGATACCATCGGAGGCTAAACTACCTATGAGGAGCCATTCTCGGTAAATATTACCCAAAATGTTCTTAAAGTAATTTTTAAGTTAACTAAATTGTCATTATGGAAAGTAATGGGAAATTGCACACTTTAATGGGGAACAAAAATGAAATTTAGCAAAATTAGGGCGAAATCATTTAAATCTTGGGCCACGACAATGACGGGTCGACAACCCGAGATCTGTCGAGAAACCCCAACTAACTGAGCAAGAAATTAATTACAAAAAAATACTGATTGAAATATAACTCCACATGCAAACAAATCCATAGAGTGAAAGAAATTAACAACATTACTATCAGTGAAAAAAAAAAAAAAAATCAAATGGCTACAAGAACTGAAACAAAGTAAAGAATGCATTATAAAATAACTGGAATATGCATCAAATTATAACATATCCCATTAGATTATAAATGAATTGCATATTAGCTCAATATTATTGCTAAGAACTAAGTCAGAAATAATTCTACAATTTCAGTGGCCAGATTCCTAACAAGAATATACAATTGTGTAAGTTCATAAATACTAAAATATGTAAAGGAAGTTCCAACCCTGAAAGCCAAATTGGGTCTCTATATATAATTTAATCAACTTCTTGTACTGAAATTGGTACCAGGCCTGCAGTTGAATAACCCTAAATGGTATTTACATATTCAAACCTTGGCTTTGTATTACATGCTGATTTAATGATCATGAACGCTTTAACAAGAAGAAAGTTGAGAACCCAAAGATCACCTACGGAAGGGAGGGACATTAGTTAAGACAAACTTGGTGAGCTGACATTGGTATACAATCGCTTCAGCCATTGTGAGACAGCGTAATTACCTGCATAAACATAGAAAACCTTGTTACTATTAAACAAGAACCGACGAGTGGCAATTCCTTACAAAAAATAGTAACCAGCTGTGAAAAAACATACATGTAAGAATCGTGCGAAGGAATGAACCCGAGATAGGGTTTCGAGACACAATAAAGGACGTTAGGAAGTAATTTTCATCCGAAATGTTAAAGCAAAGAAAGATTAGGAGCGGCAGGGAATTTATTCTACCTGCCATGTCGCGTTGATAAATCGTAGAAGACAAGAAACCCTCGAGACCTAGGCTTATTCCCAAACAAATTTATTTCAATCATTACTAGAAGTCAGTGCTAGGGTATAGTTACAATTAGAGGAAGAACATAATTGTAACTGGAAAAATGAATACAAATCTGATGTTCGAAGTGAAAAACCGCCATTTTGGTGGCGCATGTTGCAGAACCATTAACCTGGAGTGAGAATAATGATGGTTGAACCCTCAAGGAAAAGTGGTTAGTCACTAGGTCTTATTGCGAGGATGTAGCAGGATCGTCCAATTGGAACCCTCGAAAATCAACAGACAAGATAACACCAACTGTCCCATCAGGATTCCAATCTAGAGGGTTCAATAATGGAGTTCAGAGTGTAGGGTTGCCATGCGAATCAAAGGTACAACCCAAGTAGGAAATGATATTCTAGTAAAGTTCACAAACGTTTTTAATAGCAGATAAACCTTAGGAAATAAAAAATCATAACCCTATGATGTTAACAATGTATGATAGACAAGGTTCACTTAATACAAACGAATTTGACAAGTTATACCTTTGGTTAATAGCGTAATTTGGCGTTGTAATACTTGGGGTAACCGTGCTTGACACCTCTAAATGATTGTTTATCTCATAAGTTCAAGAACCCATGGTAATTGTTTTGAAATTTCTTTTTATGTGTATGTGTTATATTAATCACGTAAAAAAGAAATAATGGACAAAGACATGTTACAAGTGGTATGAGACTTTAGGTTCAACTCTCAGGTCTAAGGGTCAACCTAGAATTTCAAATTCTGGTAACTCGTTGAAATTGAATAGAATCAAGAGACAAAGAAGATAAAAAGACGGATAAACAAACTAGACCCCTAAGGGAGGAGATTAAATATGGCACACTTGTAGATAATAAAACCATATATATATAATGCAATTAATTACATAGGTATGACAAAAGGAAAAACAGAGTGCTACATTGAGCAGTTGGAAGCAGAGGCCCAACCAAGGGTTGAGGCTTGGATATTTGTGGATGCTTTTGTTTTAAAATTTTATAGATAAGAAAGTCATTTTGGATCAAACATAAATTGGTAAATAAGAATCTAAATTTGTCTTTAATTTTAGGTGTCTCTCACGAGGATCTCTAACTAAAAGAAAGGGGCAACTAGAGCTGTAAAAGGCTATCTCAAAAGATGTTTACTTTATGATAGTTGTAAGACTATACTGTTATATATTTTCATATAGATCAATAGAAATATTTGTCATGTTCTCGGAAGTAATAGTGACAACCCAAGCACCACCTTATGTGAAATCTACAAGGTTTTGTTGAGTAGTTGAAGGGTTCAGCATTGTGGCCTAATTAAGGGTAAGAGGAGCAAGAATTTATATTGGGAAGTACATTGAAGCAGCTCCATTACCTTAGATAAATTACTAAAATATTAATTCTCAAAGTATTAATTGACTCATTGTTGAAGCCACCCTTATCTACAAAGATTGATTCATTGAGCACCTAAGAGAATAAGCAACTGCATGAGATATTTATTTAATGATTTAGATCGGATTTTGTAACTGCTTTGGATAACAAAGAGACCATGAATTTGAAATGATGAGGAAATAGATGCACAACAAATCAAAAGGTGAACACGGATAAACTAGGTAGAGTATCTAAAAAAATGGAATTTCTTGTAGGATCATCCTTAGAACTTTGGGATTATCTGTAGGATGACCTCCTGTTAGTGGTGGTGAAATTATTTATTAATTTGCATAAGGATGATTTCAATACCTAACTTCTAATAGTAATATTCATAAAGAACAGTATATATGAGGGTTTTGATCAAGAAGGGATCAAATATAGAAAGAAGTTAAAAGAAAAAACACTACTTATTGTTATCTTCGATATGTTGCACCTATAGCTATAGTGACCTTATAAAAATGTTCAATATTGAAACAATAAGGAATGACTTAAGGGTCATTTTCTTATTATTATTGTATATAAAGTGAGCAGAGAGACACAGTAATGAAAGTGTGTATGTATTATCTACACTAGAACTTGCACATGGAGTACAAAATGAAACATAACCAGTGTTGTATAAGATAAATAACCTTGTCCATAAAAATATGGAAACATTGGCTACATTGTACATGAAATAGAAATATAGTGAAGACGTGGTTGATAGGTTGGTTTAAGTGCTTACGATGAAGGAATTAACGCTTTTCTTAACTGGTAAGTCCGTGGCATATGCCAATAGTATAGATAATCATATCCCAAATAATAATGTTTTAAATTACAAGGGTCCTTATGTATAGTAAGATATTATAGAATTGATAGCCATCAAATTTTCATAGAGGAACCCTTTTGATCTCTTAAGGTAAAATAAAATTCGTAAGAATCAATTTTTCAATAATCGAAATTTTGTGGGGGTGATTGAAGAAAGGAAAATTTCTTCTAAACAACTGATACAAGGAGTCAAGAAATGAGGCACAAAACATAAGTTCCTTTTCTTATACACTCAAGGCCGAAGTAAACCAACTACAAAGGAAGATATCAAGAAATTGAGACCTATAGTGAAATTATTAGACAACATTTACGTTAAGAAATAACAAAGTGGAGCGAAGCCGTGATGGACATCTATAACAGCTTGTGATGGAAATAAAGTCTAGAGAATAGTGACGTAAAAAAAAATATTGATTTTTTTTTTTAAGTTAAAGGTTATAACACCCTCCTCCCACATCTACCCAAGTAACCAATCAACTAGGGTAAATATGTGGCAAGAGGTTACTATGATTAGATTTGACCTCTTATGTGACCTTAAGAAAGTGGAATCGATGGAAACACAGCATATATACCTTCCACATCAGCTACAAGACTCTTAGGAACCATCCCAACCACTCAGATAGCTAGCCACTGGGTCCCATGGAAGTTTTTGACCACTTAAACTTTGGACGTTCTCATGCTATAGGCCTTCGAACATCTAGGAGGCTCTATATGCTCTCATGACAAGGCATGTCAGTGTCCAAGGACTATTTTTCACAGTGTCGTGCCAGTGTCCTCAAGATTTGAGCCACTTTTTTAGGCCCTGAGCCCATGTCATTGCCCATAATCGAATGACACCTTCAAAATAGTAAGATAACACATAAACAATGTTGCAAAAGTAAATACTTGAACAAGCCCTTAACTAGACCCCTACTAGCCAAGATCTGTCATCTCAAATTATTTCATCATTATTTTAAAATCACCTATCAAAATCATGTCATCAATGTATAAACAAACAATCAAAATATGTCCATCCTCATTTACCTTTGTGTACAAGGTAGGCTCAATGTTTCTTCTGCAAAATACATTCTTAGTCATGCAGTTGTTGATTCTACTATACCAAGCTCTGGGCGCCTGCTTCATTCCATAGTGTTGAGATTGCAACAAGATGATGGAGCTTAGTGAAAAGAGTCACCTTCACTAACTGGGCCCGCAGGCTATTTTTGGCGCAAGTCTATTTTTAGACTATGTCTATTTTTAGACATATGGATCATGTCTATGGATTGCATGTTGCTGTTTATGGATGATTGGTCAAATTGGAAAAAATAGATGGACTTCTATTTTTAGATCACAGCGGAGTGACTGCTCAGTCTAAATACAGAACAGTCAAATATTATTAGCTCATAATAATATTTAGACTATAAACTTTGTCTTATTCTCTTGGAGCACTTCAGGATGAGCTACGGATGTTGTACATGCAGATCCCAGAAGGAAATACGTGGTTACCTATGGGATGACTAATATTTGCATGCAGGACTTCAGTTAGAACTCAAGTGAGTTGAGTTTAGTGGACTGGAGGTGCAGTTGATGGAGTTGTGTTCAGTTTAGCTTTGTTAAACTGGTTGTATTTAGTCTAACTGGCAAATAGACTAGAGATGAGTTGGGTGAATTAGTTATTAATTAATTCACAAGTTATTAACTCATAATACAACTAATGAATACATCAGTTAACTCAGTTGCATGTCAGTGCATGTTCAGTTCAACAGGGACAGGTGGTAGAGAATCAGATTGCTATCAGTTGTGACTATAGTTGTGCACCAGATCTTGCACAATCAGTGGGATTGAGTAATTCCAATGAGGATTGCGTGGTTCAGCCAAGGAAATTCGAGTTTGCTTCATTCATTCATCAGTATTCTCTTGCAGGATTGCGCAGAAGAGGCAGGCAAGCAGTGGAAGAGATTTGGAGATCAGATCTGAGTTGTATTGTGTGTAACAGAGGTGGAGATACTTGTGAGAAGTATTATGCTGTGTAATGTTACATGACTCAATCATTTATATACAGATAGTTGGGGTTTTTAGCGAGATGCTTTCCCCGGGATACATACTGTGTTAATGTGTGAATGCTCTTGATGTTTTATTGTTATTGATGCTGCTATATTGATGATCAACGTAGAGGAGCTTATGTATTGTGTATGTTTTCCGCAATAGTACATGATCAGGATAATCTCTGTTGAATATGTGTTAATTTATTCAAAATTTCTACATGGTATCAGAGCTGTTGATCATCAGATCTACTATTCAGGAAGTGTTTACATTCTATTTTCTAGGCAGAGCCTGTAATCGGGCCGGTAGCCTCTGGATTCATCCTTCCTTTGGAAGGTGAAATATCCAATAAAAGCCCATACAGTCAATCTCTGTACGAGAAATATTGTGTTCTCATGAATCTTAGATCCGAGGCGGTTGAGTTGGTTGGTGGTGGAATTCGAATTTGCAGCAGTGTTTTCTTGGTGACAACGTAGCAATGTCTTTCAACGGATTGCGATTGGAGTATGCTCTTGAGGGCAGCTCAAACTATATTGTATGGAAGGACAGGATGGAGGCAGTATTGGATGATAAGGGGCTGAAGGAGTTCATAGATACGGATATCCCAAAGCCTACTGATGCTACTCAAGCTGATGCTTGGCAAAAGAAGATTACAAAATGTCGAAGGATTTTGTTGGAGGGCATGAAGGATCACATTGTGTCCAGCCTCCATGGAAAGGTTACTCCATATTTGATGTGGAAATCATTAACAGAATTATTCCAAAGAAAGAGCGATCAGAGGAAGCTGGCGCTCAAAGA
>APFE031758006.1:1534-63346 GCA_000404065.3 Pinus taeda
CCAGTGGGAAATCTCTGTGTATATGTGTTTTATGTGTTATGCTCTCGCATTTTTATTTTTCCTGTGATTTAGAATTCGTATGCAGGTAATTTCTGTACGGGGTTAAAACCTACATGCAGAATACGAGTCCTAATACTTCATGTTGGAAGAGGTTGTAAGGCTTAGACTTGGACTAGAAATCATCTGTAATAATAGCATATGGGAATAAGAGGCATAGTCTAAGTCGAGGGTCTTATAAGAAAGGACAAATATTCTGCAAGAGAAGACGTCCTGTCACTTCTTTTTGTGAGATCAAAAGGCTAGAAATAGTCATAATAGTGAGTTAGGAAAGATGCCTAGTAGAGGAACTAGGCCGACCTATATGGAAGGATTTATAGTCCTATTCTTAAAACATATATAGTAAAAAATAACAATCCATAGTTTGAGGGAAGGGGTTTAAGCAAGAAGCAACAGAAGTATCGAGTTTTATCTTAAAGGAATCCAAGGATAGAAGTAGCCTTACCATCAATCAAGAGTGGTGTCTTGAAGAAGATTCTTCACAGGAGTATTAGACCCATTTTTAAGACTATTGGAAGCCCTAGATCGAATTTATAATAAAAGGGAGGCTACAAATGTCTTAGAAATAGGGATCAGGCCTATTGTTAAAGAATAAGGAGAAGCCCTTGAACTGTTTGAAGCTTAAATAAATAATTTGTCTAGTGGAAATAATGTTCTTGTATGGCATTGGAAGGAAAACATTGATGGAAGAAAAACGGATTGACATCTTGAAATGTCACTCTTGAATTTAGTAGGATGAGAAGGATTTTCTATAGACTTCTAGTGATCATGGAGGACTAAGGTACGCAACCCTTGTTTATAAAGTACATATAATTATTTTATTCACAAAGGGTCTAACACGAAATGTATTTGGGTTTTGTGACACGTTTTGATTCTAGGGTTTGTAGCCATCAACTTGTTGAAGGTTGTTCATATCTAGGGATTGTAAACCCTAGTTGGTACTTGGAAACCCTAGTCTTGTGGAAACCCTAATCTCTAATCTGTTTGTTCCATGGTAGAAACAATAGCTCGTGTCTTCTAGGGTTTTCAGGTAATCTAGGGTATATGGTAGAAAGATGGACTTGGATGTAATATAGGATATGACATCAAGTTTCTTGAGTTGTTTAGGGTTTGTTTTCAAAAACCATAGGAATTTATCCTCTAAGATTCCATGAAAAACCTATATTGGTAGAACTCTCATCATGCTCTTGTTATTGTATATTTGGCTTGGTTGTACTTGCCAATGAATATTGTAGGTACATAATGAAGGAAGAAAAATGAGAATAAGGTTAAGAAAAGTAGATCCTATGCTTTAATGAGCATGATGGAAAGAGGGAACCATGAGGACCCTGAAGGAACTATTGCTATGAAGTTCATTAGAGGAGTAAGCATGAATCATTATTTTTTATTTAGTATGGCATCGTGTGATAGTATCTTATTCAAAGTATACTTGGTTGGTTTCCTTTATAAGTATCATCTAGTCTTTCAAATAAAGATTGAAACAAAATATTGCATAAGGTTGATCCACCCTTTGTCTAACATTATGTTAGAGGTGGTCAATTTTGTAAGGTAGATATTTAAGATCCTATAAGAGCCATCATTTTCGAGTTTATTGGAAGAAGAATTATGAAAATTCTCCTGAAGGATGATGGAATGCATTTAGTTGTGTTACAATCCCATAAGGAAGGAGATATGTTTCTCTTTGAGTATGATATTTTATCTAAGGTCTGATAGCTAGATGATTATGTTAAAGTATTAGAATACATACTTGGAATAAATTTTGGCTTACATAAATCTTGCAAGGAAATTTAGTCATAGATGATATGATGCCTAGAAAGATGAATTTGACTTACTATAGAAAGAATAGAATATTGATAATTTCTTATTAGAATTGGTATGTTCAACATCTAACATAATCTCTAGAAGAAATGGGTAACCTGGTAATCAAGTTGGATCCTTGGACACTCTGATGCATAAAGAGAGATTCGCGTGGAGATGGACTGTGAGGATGTTGATGCTTTTTTTAGAAGGTTTCCATGATGAGGTAAGTCTAATATTAATATATACTATTGGTTATTTGGTTAACATTGTTTTCTACCTCGAAAAATGTTGCAGGTATACATGATGACAGTTGATGCAAATTCCACTATGTGGATGAAATACTTGAAGAACATTGTGGGAAAGCTCAATGTTTGGTACCTAGAAACTCTGAAGGCAACAGTAAGAGAAAATAACATGGAGGTCAAAGTTCATACTATAAGAAGGAAGATTACTTTCTTTAATAAGTTGTGATCAACTAGAAGTTCGGGAAGGCTCAATAGAGTTCCGTCATCAAGATAAGACGAAAGTGATGGATGACCCGGAACTTCTCATGAGAATATGGCTCTGTGATTCGTGATATATAAAAATGAAGCATGCTCGATACTATGAGATGTGGGAGAAACAGGAATCCGTGAGGATCTGACAGTTGAATGAAAGACAAGTAAGAGAATGTGCAGCTATGACTTCTCTAAGGAAGTCATGAAATCCTCCCTGATTGAGAGGTAGTGATGGTCGATAGTTAGTATGTGTCATGAACTAGACCAAGACTAACAATTGTATGTCTTAGTGAAGGAAATAAGGAAAGAATGGTTTCTGAAGGATCGGATAAGCATTTGAGACTAGTACTCCTTGAGGATTGGGAATCCAATCTAGTATTTGAGACTAGTAGCTTCTCAGCATGTATTCTACAAGTGCCTTGTTAGAAGAAAAATATGACATCTGAATGTTGTGTTTTCAAAATCCAATGGTTGAGCCCACTTGAATTTTTTGTGAGTCAAATGAATGTGATCTGGTAGACCTTTTCTAAGGTCTATCTCTACACAAATCTCAACAAAGGTAAAAATACCCTTTTTGGTTTTTTTTTTTCTGAATCCATCTTAAAAAAATAAAATTCCAATGAATTTTGAATGCCTTCTAGCACTTGATGGTGCTATAAAGGTAGAGGGAGATTATGTAACCTCATCCATATCGGCTTTTTTGTAACCACCATTGATGTAACTTGAAACTTGGAAACAGAGAGTTAAGAAGAGTCCCACTCTGCCCCAAAACCATTGCCCTTCATTTAGAGAAAATTCTAGATCTTTTGTGTATTGAACTATAAAATGAAAAATCCTTTGGAGCACAAGTAAATATCATCATTTGGGGTCCAATTGGTAAATACCCATTGACGTAGATCCTCTGACTTGGGCTAGAAACCATTGAATATACATATTATTGCTTTAGGTTGGAGGACATTAAAAAGACCATTTACCTCTAGTATCTTTACCATCATGGATGGTACATGATCCATCTGCTCAACAATGTAGGGTCCATGAATATTGAGGTTCTAGAAATTTTTAACCTTTCGTTTTACTGCATCCTTAAATGATACGGGGCCCTTAGAGATGGTTCCAAGACATCCACCTCACATCACTAGGTTTAGGATAATGAATGAACCCTGAACGATGCCATATTCATGCAACTGAATGACATTTTGTAGTTGTCTCCCCGCATAAATCAAAATTTGAATTTTTTCTAGAACTCCCAAATTATCCTGGATTATTTTCTTCATATCTTGCAACATATCCCCCTCTCGAACCTTGATAAAAGTTGATATTTCATCTAGGGTTTTCACGCAAATTTGAAAATATGTCTTCTTCTCTAGATATGAAAGAGGAAAATCCAAATATAAATCTCATGGGAAACCCTTGCGAACAAACGATTTAATCTTTAGACCCCCCACATTGAGATCCTCCAACCCTAGGTCGACAATACCAAAGGTCGATATATAATAGTGATCCATAGATCTACAAACACATTGATTTTCTAGGAGGTGTGACAACAAAATCCCTGGCACATATAGCTTCCCTGCATAGCTAATATCCTCAATGCACAAGTCTAAGTCCACTAGATGATACCATGCACGAATATACCCCTTGATTCTTGAAGACATTGCATTTGGCATTATAGAGATATGAATCCATTGCAAGTATCTTTGTGGATTAGTTGACTCATCTCCCCTAATAAAAACCATGTTAGTGACAAAAAATTGAAAAGATAGCCCCAAGTCCAAATCTATTTGATAACTCTTGCAACCATTCAATTTTTTAGTTAGATGCCCCAATTTCTCCATTTTAGTAGATATTTGAAAAGAATCTTCTAGATTTGTAGAATGATCTAGTATATCCATGAGAGTATAATGTAGAGCTAGTGTCTTCAAGAATAGACCATCATGGACTTCCAAAACATGCTAAAGCTTAGCTACGACATCAAAATAATCCTTGTAGATGAAGAAACTGTTCAAAAAATCCACCATACAAAGCAAATCCACTTGATACAGAAGTAGATCGCCATAATGTTGAGTGCTATGGGCATCGAGAAACAGTTGGGATTCAATGACGGTAGCCAGAAACTACCTGCAGCCAAAAATCTTATCCATCTTCGCCTCCATCCCCCTTGAAGTGGCTTATTATCTATTTGTTCTATGCTATTTTTGATATGGATACATAATAATAAACATCATCTATCCTTCTTAGACAAATCATCATCTCACATGTATCAAAAGCATATAGTTTGCATGAGATTAATCATATTACTTTAAATCAAATTTTGTTCATTTTTTTTTGTTGTTTATTTATTTTTATTTTTGATTTTTTCCGAACTTGCTTCATGTTAATTTATGCAACTAGGTTCAAATTCCACCTTAAAAAGCTCATATGACAATATTATGATTGCATTAGATTCCTCTTTTTGAGAGGACTAAAACTGACTTAAATATCACCCCATTTGGACAAGCATAAGTTTGTTTTTGAATTTATGAACCCTCACATGTACATTGGGACAGGTCAGCCTCACACATATGTATAATTAGGTAGGTTGGCCTCATCATCAAGTGGACCCTCATGGAATTTTATAAATACAAGAGACCTCAAGCTCATTTGGACATCATAATCAACCATTCTCTTCTCTTCTTGCATTGTTTGGTTCACATAGTTCTGATGGAGGAAGTTTTGCGCAAGATTCGAAATTATAGGTTTGAGGCTTGCACTTGTCTATGGCTTTTATTTTCTAGTCGCACGCTTGTCACAGGATAGATTCGACTTGATTCTCTCACTCGCAATGCTCTAGAGAGTGACTGGGAAGTCGCAGTTGCTCGCATAACAACATGAAGGAAGCGACTGAGGCTCAGAGGTTGTTCTGGGAGGTCTAGACCCCATTCACTCGCTTTCCATTCTTCAGGGAGCAACCAGGTAATCATAACTGATCACATATAGTATCTCAGGGAGTGACTGGGTTCTACGCTAGGGTTTCACAGTCTAGGTGCCACAGTTGCTTGCTTATAATGTCTCAGGGAGTGACCAAGAAGGCTCAATCGCTAACAAATTATCTTCATGAGTGTGACTAGGGTTTCAGGCTAGAGTTTTGATAGTTAACCACAGTTGACCGTAGACTGGAAATTTTCTCTCTATTGTACATTAATTCTGGATGTTTGTTTTGGATTTGTGTTAGGAAAATATTTGCTGATAATTATGTATTAGGCTCATTGTATTCTCTGTTGAAACATTTTATGACAATCTAATAAGAAGAATATTTGAAAGGGTTTTCCCCCATAGAGAGGTTTTTCCCTAGTCTTTGATCAATATGGTGTCTCTTGTGATTGTGTTATTGTCTCCTTTGTCATTGCATATATTGTTCTATCTTCAATTACTGTTTATGATTGGAAATATTGTTAATAATTGGATGCATTGCTAAATGAAGATTTGATTTGGGATGAAGTAATTGAAACAACATAGAACAATAAGAAAAATTAACTTGGTATCAAAGCTAAGGTACTGAAGGACAAGCCCAAAAGGAGACAAGCATTGAAGAAACCATCCTTTGAAAGTTGAAAGAGCCAATATAATCAAAGACATGTTGACTTCCTTCTTCAAGGGTGATGAGAAGTTTGGTGACTCATCCAATTTTTCTGCTTGGAAAGTTACGTTGGAGATCATAGATGGTAATAATGATGTTTTGGACTATATTCAAGGAAGAGTACTTGAGCCTCCCAAGAATTATTTCACTGCTGCAAAAAAAAATCACAAGAATGGTGAGTTAAAAGCAAAGAAAATTATAGTTGATGGTTTACAAGATAATTTACTTGCATATGTTGGAAACTCGACAAGGTGTAAATACATGTACAATAAGATAGTCAACATGTATAAAGTCAACAATTTGAATGAAATCATTTCCTTGAAAGATCAACTCAAAGATACCAAGATGAACAAAGGAGAGTCTGTGTAATCCTACATAATGAGGATATCTCATCTTAGAGATAAATAGCAAAGAGTTAGAGAATCTGTGCATGACAGGGAATTGGTGATTGTGACTCTAAGAGGTCTCCCTCCTATTTGGGAAAACTTCATTATTTCCATAAGCAACAACAATGTCCTCCTGTCATTTGATGAAATTGTTGGAAATCTTACGCAAGAAGAATCAAGGATGATATAAAGAGGAAGGATTCAAAAACATGAAGACTCAGAGCCCATTACATATATCACTCATGAAAAAAGGAAGAAGAAAGGAAAAGGAGGTCCATAAAGAAATCCTCCTCCTCAAAATGCAAAAAGAAATTATGATAGAACATTGTCTCATATTGAATCTTATAATTGTCACAAGAAGAGTCATTATGCATGAAATTGTCCCGAGAAGAACAAAGGGCCACGTTACAACACTAGAAGAAACATCAACAGGTTCAATAATCAAAGGAGAAAACATGATTAAAAGAAAACCGGAATAAAAGATATGAAAGTAGAAGAAGAGATACCTCAAGCGGTCGTGAAGAAGATCATCATCCTTTAAAGAAGTCAAGATTTCCCAAGTATGAAGTAATTCTATAAATCAATCTGAATACATTCTTATTTATGCACTTACTAGTTCTTCTCCTCCGGATTCATGGGATAGTTGGTTGGTCGATAGTGGGGCAACTCATCATTCCTCTGTATATAAGGAAGTTCTCTCTAATATAGTAGAGAGGGAGACTAAGCTGAAGATTATTCTTGGAGACAACTCTACTCATCCCATAAAAGGTTTTGGGTCCATAAAATTTCTTTTTTTTTTGTGAACTCAGGAAGGACCTTTACTATTAACAAATCACAAGATTATATACAAACAGAGGAATCCGCCATCTGTCCATAGGCAAACCAGATGGGGAAAACACCAAAAACTGATACGAACACAGGGAACCAACCATCCGCCCATAGGGAAACCAGATGAGGAAAACACCAAAACTGAGTTTGACATCCTCGCAATTACAGAACTGTTCGGATACATTGAAAACTAAACCATCTACCAACATTCCTGATACAGCTTTTACATCTATTCCAAACTATGTATAAGAGTCTAGACTACTTCTACTGATCATAAACATATCAAAAAAGACAGAGCAGAAAACGTATCAGTCATCCAGAATCTCCACTTCCACTTCTTCCTTGCCATGCGCCTTGGATAGCAGTTTCAGGTTATGTTTGATATCCTCCAAATGCCTGCCCTGAATCAGCAGCGCGGAATGAAGGCTCCTCATTTCTCCTTTCAAGCTTGGATAACCTTGCGCTATCTCCATCATTTCCTCTGCAATTTGCTCCATAGCCTTGGCGAGCAAGCACTTCATAACCCAAAAAATATGTAACGCCTGTTTGTACTGGGAGAGGCGGCCTCTGGTGTTAACTGGTTCCAGAAGGAGAGAGCACCAGTCATACATCTCTGGGTCAGAGGCCTCCTGCAAAACACTTTTTTCCATGTTCTCAATAATTTTCCTTATATCCTCATTTGCCTCACTGTTATACACATTTTCTGCCTCCCTGGCCGTCTGGTCCACTTTTTTGCAACCTCTTTTCCGCAAGATGGGGGCTTGAATGACATTCTCGGCTCTCTCAGTATGCCTGGGTCTGCCACAACCTCTTCCACCTCTGCGTTTACCCCTTCTGGGATGATTGTCCTGCCTACTTCTTTGGCTTCCTTGGCCAACTTCGAACCTCCCTCGTGCTTTGTTTTCACTCTTCCCTTTTCTCAGCTCACCTTCTCCATTCACTCTTTCTTCCTTTATCCCCTCCTGAACATTCCTCCTGATCCCTCCCTCATTCTCTGCTACCCTATGATATTTCTCCGCTCCCTGCGTTCTATCATCCTCCTGGCTTCTCCGATTACCCTGACTCCTGGTCATTCTCCCTTCCTCCTCCTTTTCAACCCTTACCTTCCTACCGCCCTCTGCCATTGTTGATTGCACAAGCTGGGAACAGAGTTCCTTCACCTTACCTCCTGACACAGCTACCTCCTCCAACTCGCAAGCTCATATTTTATGAACCTCACTGTCTTTATCGGAACTTCTTGCGTGAATGCCACCTCAACTACCCATCCTCCGCACTATGCCGCCACTTCCTTTCCTTCTACTTACCATAATTGTAATGGAGGTCTGTCTCGAGATCCTATCTCCTCTGGAAGCGTTCCCCACACCCTCAGCCATGATTGCCCTGGGGTGAGGTGCATACTGCTGTCCTCTGCCCACCATCATCACGCTGCCTTCGTTCCTTTTAGCCACCCTGATCGGGGACGGGTCCATAAAATTTCATTTGAATTCAGGGGAACCAATTTTGTTTCCTGATGTTATGTATGTAGCAAGTCTAATGAATAATTTTGTATCTATATCCACTTTGGAAGATAAAGGGATGAAGGTTTCCTTCATCAAGGGAAACATTTTGACTTGGTCCGCTAGTTCACCTATGAGAAATGCATTTACATTAGGATCAAGATCTAAAGGACCCTATAGAGTCACTGGAAGTTCACTTCTATACTTGGTTCATAATACTAATCACCTAAACAAGTTACGACACCAAATATTAGCTCATCTACATTATGAAGCTCTTCCAAAATTAAGGAAATTGATCTATGGAATTCTCGATGTTCAATCCCATAATGATGGAGTATGTTCATGTTGTGTGAGTGGAGAGAAGACAAGGGGGACATTCCCGTAGAGCAAGAACAAGACAACTGAAATCCTCCATCTCATCCATTCTGATATATTTGGTCCAATTCCCATGAAGTCTATTGGTGTCCATGTCTACTATATCACCTTCATTGAAGACTTCTCTAAAAAGACATGGATATATTGTTTGAAGCACAAGGATGAAGCCTTCAAAATATTCAAATAATTCAAATCTTTGATAAAAATCAAATAGGGAAGAGAATCATAGTATTCAGGTTTGACAATGGTGGGGAATACATGTAAAATGAATTCATAGAAATTTTCAAGAAAGAAGGAATAAAGAAGGAAACAATTGTAGCATATACTGTCGAACAAAATGGATTAGCAGAAAGAAAGAACATGTATATATTAGAAGCTGCCCATGCCATGCTCCATGACTAAAAGGTGCCAAAGTTCCTTTGGGGAGAAGCAGCACATACTGCTGCATATGTTCAAAACATGGTGCCCCATCAAGGAATGGAAAACAAGACCCTCAAAGAAGTGTTCACAAGTGTCAATTCTGACATAAGCCACCTATGTGTATTTGGATGCCCCATATATTTTCATCTGCCGAAGGACAAAAGTAACAAGTTGGAGGAAACTGGAAGGAAAGGTACATTTTTAGGTTATTGTGAAAATTATAAAGCTTATAGAATATATATTCTTGGTCAAAGGAAGGTTGAAATTAGCAGGGATGTAACATTTAATGAAGATGTTTCTCTTAGAAAAGAAAAATATCTTCCTCCACCTCCTCC
Source organism: Pinus taeda (assembly GCA_000404065.3). Lineage (NCBI taxonomy): Eukaryota > Viridiplantae > Streptophyta > Pinopsida > Pinales > Pinaceae > Pinus > Pinus taeda. Next base: position 11,345 of record APFE031758006.1, read on the forward strand.
TCCCAAGAAGAGGAATGATGACAGGGATATTCTAGATGGTCCTTCCATGCCCAAGTTCGAGACTAATAATTTTTGTGATCCTAGGGAGCCTATGGATCCCTTAGATCCTCCTCCAAGTGATCCTACTACTAGGAAGATACCACTTTAGATTCATAACACTCTATAGGATGTTGAGATACATGTTCCCATTCGAAGATAATTTAGAAAAAGGAAGAAACCATGTAGGTACCAAGGATATGTTGCAGCCATGAGCACTATGATTCAAGATGAACCTTCCACATTCGAAGAAGACATAAAAGAACAAGTGTGGAAACATGCGATATTTGAGGAATATGAATCGATTATGATTAATGATGTATGGGATGTTGTTCTGAGACCAAAGGGAAACATGTGGTAACTTAAAAGTGGTTATTCAAGATCAAGCATGAAATTGATGGTAGCATTGAGAAATACAAGGCAAGGTTCGTGGCTCGAGGTTTCTTCTAGAAAGAGGGAGAAGACTATGATGATATATTTGCACCTGTGGCTCGATACACAACCATTCATTCAGTAATAGCCCTTGCTACAAGTCAAGGATGAATCTTCATCAAATGGACATACAAATTGCATTTCACCATGGAATGTTACAAGAAGAAGTGCATGTTGAACAACCACAAGTATTTGAAGTAGAGGATTGAAAGACACATGTTTTCATGTTGAAGAAGGCATTGTATGGATTAATGAAAGCCCCCAAAGAATGGTACACCCGTGTAGACAATTATTTGGTGAAGCTGGGATTCACGAGAAGCAATGATGATCCCAACCTATACTTCAAGGTAGTCCAAGGTATGCCATTGATTTTGGTTTTATATGTTGACAATTTATTCTTAATAGGTAGTGAGCCTCTGATGATCGAGTGCAAGAGGGAGATATACTCTGAATTCGAGATGAAGGACCTTAGACTCACGCACTACTTTCTAGGTCTTGAGGTGTGGCAAAGACCTAGTGAGATTTCCATTTCACAAGGAAAATATTTTGTGAAGATGTTAGAAATATTTGGAATGACAAAATGCAAGTCGATGGCCACATCGATGGAAATGAACTTCAAGAAGTTATGTGGAGAAGCTACGGGACCCAAGTTGGCGAATCCATCTGAGTATAGACAATTGATTAGGGCTCTAATGTTCTTAGTGAACACCCATTTAGACATATGCTATGTAGTGAACACGCTGAGTCAAGTCACAATTGATCCCCTCCATGCACATTGGACTGATGCGAAACACATGTCGAGATATTTACATGGTACAATCACATTTGGTCTGAGATCCTCTTTTGGAGATGTTCAAATTCATGGATAGACCAATGCTGACTGGACAAGAAATGTTATTGACAGGAAGAGTATGTCTGGATATTATTTTAGTCTTGGATCTTCCATGTTATCCTAGATGAGAAAGAAGCAGAACTCTGTAGTAGGAGAGCTATTTGAGCAGGTCCTAAATACTACAATGATATATTACGACAACAAGAGTGGGATTCATCTAGAAGAGAATCCCATATTTCATGACTAGTCCAAGCACATAGAGATTCAACATCACTTCATTCAAGACATGGTGCAAAGAGGAGCAGTTATACTCCATCACATATCGACAAATGAGCAGATTGCAGATATTCTCACCAAGGCTTTTCTGAAAAGGAAGTTCTTGGTCTTTAGAGAACAACTTGGACTAATGGATGTGACCCCTCTTAATGAGGGGAAATTCTTATCAAGGGCACTAAGTCATCTCTTCCCCCCTATTGAGCTCCTAGGGTGAGGAATTAAGATACAAGACTCTTGGGGTTGAGGGATCTTTAGACAATAGGGTAGTATACCTATCTGTTACCCATAGTTTTGGAGATGCTACTTCCCTATCTATTATATGCAGAGTATACCCCAGTTGGCATCATACCCACAGGCCAAGCTTGTTGGGAATACCGCTCCCCGTTTGTTCAATGGGTTCAGAGTGTACTTGGGGTGTACAACCCAAGTTGATTATGACGTAGGTGTTCTACCTCATGACTCTTGAGGGTCACTAATGGGAAAATCATCATGCAATATGATTGGGTTGAGATTTTCTCCCCTTCGTGGTTTCAGGTTGAGAATGAGCTCCCCAATGTGATTCTAGGGTTGAGATGTGCTCCCCTTTGTATTTGGATATCCCATTACTTGATATGAGGTTAAGATATGTGACTCCCCCATGAGATAGAAGGTGGAATCTAATTCTCCTCGATTCTTATTTTTTTAGATTCAAGAATGTTTCAACAGATAGAGTTGAATAGAGATCGATTAAACATGAGAGGATGATATTGGCAGGTGGAATTCTTCCTAGTTGAGAGGGAGTGTTAATTTATGAAACTAGGTTCAAATTCCACATTGGACAACTCATATGAAAAATATATGATTGCATTAGATTCCTCTTTTTGAGAGGACCAAAATCGACCTAAATATCGCCCCATTTTGATAAGAAGAAGTTGGCTTTTGAATTAATGAACTCTCACATGTACATTGGGATAGGTCGACCTCACACATATGTATAATTGGACAGGTCAACCTCAACATCGAGTGGACCCTCATGGAAGCCTATAAATACAAGAGACCTTAATCTCATTTGGACATCATCATCAAGCATTCTCTTCTCTTCTTCTATTGTTTGGTTCGCATAGGTTTGATAGAGGGAGTGTCGCACAAGGTCCAAAATTACAGGTCCGAGGCTCGCACATGACTAGGGTTTCTATTTTTCGATCACATGCTCATCACAAGACAAATTCAAATACGTTCGCTCACTCAGAGTACTCCATAAAGAAACTGGGAAGTCGTAGTTTCTCACATAACAGTCTGAACGAACTGACTAGGGCTCAGAGGATGTTTTGGGAGGTCTGGATCCCAGTTGCTTGATTTCCATGCTTGAAGGAGAAACCAGGCAGTCTTAACCACTCACATACAATATATCATGGAGTGATTGGGTTTTGATGTAGGGTTTCACAGTTTGGGTGCCACAGTCGCTCTCTTATAGTATCTCATGGAGCGACTAGGAAGGTTTGTCGCTCCCAGATTATCTTCATGACTGCGACTAGGGTTCTGAGCTAGGGTTTGATAGTTAATCACAGGTTGGAAAGTTTCTCTCTGCTATACAATAATTCTGCAAGTATTTTTATGATTTTCATTGGGTAAATCTTTACTGATGATTATGTATTGGGCTCATTGTACTCTATGCTGAAACATTTTATAAAATCTAATAAGAAGAAGATTTGAAAGGGTTTCCCCCATAGTGGGGTTTTTCCATAGTATTTTACCAATCTAGTGTCTCTTTTGTTTGTGCTATTTTCTCCTTTGTCATTGCATATATTGCTCTATCTTCAATTACTGTTTGTGATTTGGAAATATTGTTAATAATTGAATGCATTGCTAAATCAAGATTTGATCTAGGATGAAGTAATTGAAACAACATAGAACAATCTAAAAAATTAACACTTCATATAGGAATCATAGTTCATAAATATGAGATTCTTCTTATGATGTTTGACACTTGCATATGGTAGTACTCAACCTTCATTATCATAACCAAAGCCACTTCAACTGCAATATGTACATTCAATCACCTAAATAGTGGTAAATGTTCATACATAAAATGTTTTCATTACAATATTTATAACATCTCCTAAAGTGATATCAAAGTTATTATACACATAATATTTTAATCACTTTCAATTGATTTAAAAATAAATTGAAATGAAGCTATAATTTCATTATTTATTTGCATCACAATCATTTCAAGCATTCCATAATGTATTCAAACATTTATTACAATAACCAAAGGGTCAAAACTAAAAGATACATATCTCTAAATTCAGAATAATTAGCTTCCACTATACTATATAGGATGAGGGATTCATGCCACTCATTCCACTACTCAACAATTCCTTAAGATTATTAGAATATATTTATTTTCATGACATTAAATCATGCAATTTATTGTCTCTTACATGCATGCATGGACTCAATGCACCAAGCATATGTACCGACATGATTCATAATATGAGTGTCGTGATCAAATCATGGCATCTTAACTCATGGATACATCACAAAGATTGTAGAAATATTTACACAATGAAGACTTCTTACCTTTGTCATAACCTACTAGGTATCAATGAAAAACTTGCTTTCATATTTCAACAATTCCATAAAATTTTCACATTAACTAGGAAAAACTAATCCTTCAATTACATGTTCCTTACCAACAAACTCAATGTTATATGATAGATACACTTGTCACAAGCTTAGAAACTATTGGGCCAATACTCATGGACTCATGGACATAATTGTTATTATCATGATTTTAGTAAATAATTTTTAAAGCACTGAGAATGGGAGTGTCAGCATAGATTTGTAAAATACAGAGTTAAAGCGCCCACAACCAGAGTAGCAATGCATTTTGTAAAAATCGTCAATTAAAACTCTGTTTTTCCTGTAAAATGCAATAACTTCGGACGCGATTTACAAACAACTGGAAACAAAATTTTGAAAATCCAAAGAGGTTTTTGTCAAAAACGGGCCCATTAGAAATAACCTCTCTCATAGTTTCCACAACTATCACGGTTTGAGATATTAAAATTCTATTTGAAGCCTATTTTTAAGGAATTCACCAGAATTATTATTTCCTATTTTTAGAAAAACACCTACAACTTTCAGTTGGAGGGACACCTCATCAAATTCGATTTGGGGATCCTTACCTTCAGCTTCAACTTTGACTCCAGCAACAACATGATATTCAGATAAAAAATATTATTTCTTTTGTTTTATGATGGAAAGACAATCTCTGTGGAATGAATAAGTGTTCATAATTTTTTGAAAATAAGACCTAATGTATATTATTTTGATATTAATAGAACTTGTTGTGAGCAATATTACATATATTCAGAGATTCATGTGTTGAAAGCTTCTAGTCAGTTTTCTTATGGTGTTTTTTTTTCCTTTCTTAGTAAAATCTTGAATCCATTGATCTTCAGTAATTTGAATAAAGGTTATGAAACAAAATTTTGTGTAAATTCTCTATTTCAGGTTATTCAAATTTACTATGTGTTTTTTTAACTTAAATGTCAATTTCATAATTCACATGGTTGCTTTGTTTCCTAATGTTTACTTCTATTGTATCCTACCATCTCTCATTAATGATTTATCAAAGAAACCTACAACTACCTTGCCTCTATTAGACAGATTTGTATGACCTGTAGCTAGTGTATTTATATCAGAGACTCCATGCCCAATGGTTTTACCTTTCCTTTCCAAACCAAATTTATACGATCCAATCCTATCTAGCCATTGTTCTAAGTACATAACCAATCATATTTGACTGAGTTATAGAAGGGATTCCTCTTTAGAATGAAAGGGTCAGATTTCAATTCAAAAGATTAGTTAGAGGTTACCATAGAGTTTTCCCCTTATAGACAGGGTTTTCTCTAAGAGATAACATTTTGGCATCATTGCCAAGGAACGAAAGATACATTCTCCCTAAACGATTTTATTGTCTCGATGAGATATTTGAGGGAAAACAAAGATTTGGACATCAATTTTGGATGCAATATTTTGCTCTAGCGACTCCACTGTTAGAAGGATTCATAGCTCAAAGAATTTGTGAGTGGATCCACTCGTTTTTATGAAGAACTCATATGTTGATATTATTTTTCAAGGTATGCATGTTTGGATTTTATGAATATTCTTGGTTTTCCTAATCCTCTACCCACATATGAAGATTTTAAAAAGAGGAAATGTCCTAAATTTGCTAAAGATAATTTAATATTGACTAAAAAACATATCTCAAATTTTGAGGACTTTACTGATCTTCATGAAGTAGATTTTGAAGATGTACACATGAGAATGTTTTATGATTCATTACAAGGAAAATGCAGAATTTGGGTTGAATGTTTACTTGCTAAATCAACAAGATCTGTTACAACTTTTTGGGATATCTTTTTGAATACATGGAAAGAGAAAACATAGTTTATGGAATGCCCTGTCTTTCTTGAGGATCTTAAATAGAAGGATAATGTAGTTTTGTATTCTTTGTCTAGCAAAGAATGTAGGTTAAACAATTTGGATAAGATTCTTAAAAAACTTGAATTTAAATTGAATTTTTACAACAACAATTCTCAAGATTTTCTTTATCAAGATAGTACTTATAAAGGTTCTTTTCATCAGTAATATGAGGATGTCTTAGAAGAAGAAATTGTTTCTTTAGATCCTTATGAGAATAAAGACACTATTCAAGGGATTTACACCTTTAGAAGTCACCAAATAAAAATGCACAAACAATTATTCATTTTTTTTGTGGTACATTCTTTTTCTGATTCATTCTATAAAGAGGATATTGATAGGTTACAAGATCAGTCAATAATGTTTTATTTACAAAAAAATGTGCATGAGTAACCTTATCAAAACAATGATTCAGTTCATGACAGTTATGAATTAGAGTTTAAGGGAAACAATGAAGTAGAAAGGTTGTCCTATATTCCTTTGAAAACAAAGATGTCATTCAGGAACTTGCACCTTTTGAAGTAACAAATTCAAAATTTGTTGATAGTCAAAAGGATATTCCTATTATGAATAATGTAGTTGTTGTTTTGAAGATTTACAAGAATGTACAATTCTTCTCTCAAGATGGAGAATAAAGAATATAAGCAAATGGCTGCTATTTCTTTTGAAAATTATCTTGAGTTTAATGAAATGGAGCAATGATTAGTAGTTATAGATCATGATTGTAATCTTCTTTTTTCTAATCAAAAAGAAGTATTTGCATGTTTCTGATGAACCTCTTGCAAACTTGTTGAAATCATTAGTTAAGGTGAATTTTGCACATTTCATGAGTTATGGGGATAAATTCACTGAGCATGTTGAGTTGTCATTTTTTAAATTCTTCTCTCTAATTGAAGGAGATCAAAATAAGTTTCATTCAAAGAATCAACAACTTGGTTGTTTTCATTGGAAACATGATTTCACTTGAGATGAGTTGTTTTCAACTAATTGGAATAGGGTAGCTAATGTACATAAATAAGCTCATTTTTTTCGAGCATTTCTTTAGTTTGCAGAGTGTGGATTTGATTACAATAGTAATGAATTTTTAGCAGTCATGTGAATTTCCAGTTTTAATTTCAGTTACAGGATAAGTGCATGTTGCAAGTTGCAGTTGTTGAGTTGGGATCAACCCAATGGATCAAGCCTATGGTCTATAGGGGTTCTTGCTACCATCAATGACCGACAACATCCCCATGGAGCTAGTTGTTATCATGATTTTAGTCAATATTTTTTAAATCACTAACAACAAGAATGTCAAAGCCGATTTGTAAAAAGAAAGGTTAAAGAGTTAAGTAGTAGTTTATTTTTAAAAAGAGCAGGGCTAAAGTGTTGAGAATTAGTGCTTTTTTGTAAAAATAGGCAGTTAAAACTCTGTTTTTTCCTATAAAAGGCAGTAACATCAGGTGTGATTTCCGAACAATTGGAAATGAATTTTTGAAAACCCAAAGAGGTTTTTGTCGACAACAGGACCATTAAAAAACACCTCTATCATATTTTGCACAACTAACATGGTTTGAGATATTATAATTGATATTTGAAGCCTATTTTTCAGGAATTCACCAGAATTAATCTTTTCTATTTTTAGAAAATGCCGAATCAACTTTTAGTTGGAGAGCTACCTCATCAAATTCGACTTGGGGATCCTTATATTTAGCCATGACTCCGAAAAGAACATGATCTTCAAATACATAATATTATTTCTTTTGTTTTATGATGGAACAAATGTAATGTATTTAGTTTGGATTAGATATACACTCTTTTATATTTAGAAATTTGTAATTAAGTATAAACAAGAAAATTGCTTTAGTTTGTAATTTTTCTATAAATACAATCTTTGTAGATTGAAGAAGGGCTCAATTTTTTTTTTTTTTAAATTAGACATGGTGTATATTATTTTGATATTAATAGAACTTGCTGCAAGCAATATTACATAATTTCAGAGATGCATTGTTGAAGGTTTCCAATCAATTTTGTTATGGTGATTTTTCTATTTCTTAGTCAAAGTTTGAATCCATTGATCTTCAGTAATTTGAATAAAGGTTATGAAACAAAAATCTATGTAAATGATATGTTTCAGGTTATTCAAATTTCCTATGTGTTTTTCGACTTAAATGTCAATTGCAGAATTCACATCATTCCCTTGTTTTTTGATGTTTACTTCTACTATCTCCAATCATCTCTCATTATTGGTTTGTCTAAGAAATTTACAACTATCTTTCCTCTGGTAGATGAATTTGTATGAGCCGTAGCTAGTTTATTTGTATCAAAGACTCCATGCCCAATGGTTTTACCTTTCCTTTCCAAACCAAATTTATATGATCCAATCATATCTAGCCATTGTTCTAAGTACATAACCATTCAGATTTGAATATGTTATAGAAGGGACCCCCCTTCAAATTGAAAGGGATAGCTTTCAATTCAAAATATTGATTAGATGTTACCTGAGAGTTTTTTCCTTACATCCAAGGTTTTCTCTAAGAGATAACAATTGCAATGCCTACATTTACTTCATACACCCCACATTCTCATGCATTCTCTCAATACATTACAAAACATATTTTATCTCATGAGTATATTATTCATTCATATAATCTTTGTTAGACATGGTAGCTCATGCATGTACACATTATTAAGATTTTACTAGATCTTTTTATGTTGACAATTTTATGGCTTAACCATACCCCTTCTTAGGCATCCATGCAATACATGCATTAATTTGAAAAACAAAAGATATTAAATTTAGTTGAAATTAATTCTTTCCCAATTAATTTACCTTCTTACCTTTGCTCACTACTTTCCCTACTAAGATATTCTCAACTAAGATATTTTCAAGGAGTTCAACTAGCTTCTGAGCATAATTGATGTTGCAACAATAATAAACCCTTGAAATTATCTCAACCTTACATATTAGTCACAATACTATTATTTCATCTAATTACACACAATTTTCAATAAATATTTATAAAGGGTGTTTGTACTATGTATCCAATTTACACATTAAAACAATGTGTTTAGTCATGCACCCAAACATGTGCATATACATATTGTCATGCATGTGCCATACTATTCCATGCTATTCATACACATTTATTTTTAAATTTAATTTTTAGCCTTTTTTGTTTTCAATTATTCACATGACATGTCTCATAAGCATAAGCATAAGCATACTACTTTCTTTTATGTGGTAGTTAACAAAAAGAGATCACTCTTGCACACTTTCCATATGAACATTCCATGTGACATGGAATTCATTAGGTAACCTTAATGTGTTACCCAAAGCATATCAAGTACCCATTTCTATTTTCTTACCATTCACACATTCATATTATTTTCATTAATAAAATATATCAACCAAGCACAAATTTCAGTTAAGGGAAACTCCCTTCTCAAGCCACTTTCATAGTGTGACTTCATTGTCCCTGGTTTATATTGACCCAGTCAAACTCTCATTGATTAATCCTTTATTCACATTTTCCCTCTAATGCAACTCCAAATTTCTTCCTCGTAACCACTATGGGGTCCCTCTGCCTTGACCTGTGCATATAATTTATCCCAACACACATTATATTAGTACAATCTCACAAGCTATTATAGAAGTTATCCCTTCATGCAATCTGATAATCATATCCTCATATCATGCACTTAATTAGGATTTAAAGCAATGCCTTAAGTGTGCATAAAATTCAAGAGTCATAATCAATAATTCCTAGAACAATTATCTAGAGAAACCATTGATTAGCATCAAACCTCTTCTTGTTTTATCTGTAGGAGTTTTTGCTCCTTCTTTATTCAACAATGTGCCATTATCACGTTCAACCATGACATAACAAGGAAATTAGCTTACCAAGAGCCAATTATGATAGATAACCAATATTGAACACAAACAAGGTCAAGGTACCAACCCTGAAAACTTCCAACCAGTAGTCTCAAATCTCCCCATCAGCCTACTCAACCTGAGGTAGTGCACCCCCTACTCTAATCACAACAATTTTTTATACCATTATCCTTCCAGGGTCTCCAACTTGGGTTGGCTAAAGATGTCTTAAGTTTATGTGCCTTATAGGAGTTTCATCTATCTTCAAGGCTCCAAGTACTCTTCAGACTCCACACACAAACACTTGATCCTACACTCCTCCCTCCATGGTTCTAGCCTTCTACAAGGCAACCCAAGAAGAAGTGCACTCACAACACTATCAAAAATTGTATATCAACATGTGTAAGCACCACTTGTACCGTTCTCTCATCAACATCATATCTTCCATATCATTGATTCCACAAGAATACATGTAACACCTTCAATGGCTTCCCAATCATGTTGTCAACTTGTTCCTAATTTCATGCTGACCAATAACCATTATTAGCCATTTGAATCATGTTATGAAAATTGATTACTCTAAGTATTTATGCATGCACATCCATTACTATTTGCAACTAGCATATCTTCATGCATATAGTATTATCATTATTTAATATCTATTTGTTAGGATCCCATATTGTCTATTTCTGACCATATATTTTTTCATAATATTACCCTTTTCAACCCATATTTGAAAGCCCTTGCTAGTGTTTTGACTCAATCATTCTAAAAGTATACAATAACTCTTCTCATTGCTATATGTTTAATTATTCAACACATAATCATGCTATCTTTATAATTGATCCTTGAAGTTGATTGAGTTGCTGAACAATTGTTGAAACTACCTAAAGTTGGCAGGACTATATTTTGCAGTTGCTGAAACAGCAGGAACAACACGAATCTCGAAGCTAAAATAGCAAGGACAAAAATGCAAATCTCAAGGAGACAGTTGAGATTTGTGTACCAGATTTGCAACAACAAAGGAACCTAATCGATCATTGAAGAAACTGTTACATTGGTCGTAACGTTCATAGCCTAAATTACTGTAACAACATTCTGTTAATGGGAATTGATTTCCCTATTTTTGTACAAAGGGTTGAACTAGAATCTATAATGAAAATATTTTGTAATAGATGTCTCCTCTATAAAGAGGAGACATCTACATTAGAGAGGGGATCAACATAGGATGAAGAAGTTGTAACACAAAGATTGTAGTTGAAGGAACGAGACTGAATCTTTTCTGTAATATGGTATATTGACGGATGAATAAAGTTATGTTCTGAGTATTTTATCTTAGTTTCCGTGTCCTGGGGAATCTTGTGACAAGGACAGGGCCCACCTTCATCACAAGATTCACCCATTTCCTTTCTGTTGTGTGTTATGTGTGATTTCAGTTTCATACCTTATTAACGAGTACTGTTTCTGATGTTATTTTACTTGTACTAAAACTCAATTTCTCTTTTAATCGATTGATGCTGTTACATGAGTGCCTCACTGATGATTAGGATTTACAAAGTGCATTGGTGAACTGGATAACAGAGGCAGGTGTTGAATGTTCCTACTCTAGGGATAGGGTCTTGATCCTTTGTTACAGGACAACCATTGTTTTCTTTTGCAGATTTACTCTCTTTAATTAATTATCTATTTCTTATTCGATTCCTGCAATAGAGTATAACTGTTGTAACATAGAGTAAAGGTTTAACAGAGTGTGATTTAATTATACTACAACTTTTTAATGCTATTAAAATTGAGTACATATAGTACGTAGTCACCTTTGGAATAATTGAACGTTCCCAGGTTGACAATTTATGTGGCACTCGACTGTTTAATTAATAAGCAATTAAGGTGACCAGCATTTTGGCGCCGTTGCCGGGGAAGGTGACCGAAGATTTTAAAAGCATTAATGATTTTCTTTTAGATGTACAGGATGCATGAAAGGACGCAGGAAAGCTAACCCTACAGGCGGCAGGGGCCAAGGTAGAGGAGGAAGGAAAACCTTCATTGATGACATTATTTCAAAAGCTGAAGCATCTCAGAAGTCAAGTTCTCGGAGGCCACGGACTTGGCACCCTCTCGAGACGAATTATGAAATAGAGGGAGTGTTGGGACCAGAAAGGGCCGAAGAGATAGTAGAACAAATTGAGGAATCAATGGAAGATATTGAAGAACCACTAGAATATATTGAATTTGAAGAACCAATAGAAGAATCAATTCAGGACATTGAAAGCCCTACAAAAAGCGCTGAAGACCGAGAAAGTGAGACAGGGGAACAACCAATGGACAGAAACAATGAAGGACTTGCTGGTGGGGGACGAAGAGAAGGAGGAGGAGAAAACTCCCTTTCCACCTTGGAATTCCCTATTGGAGATCTTCATAGAGAGGCAACTCTTATGAAGAACATCCCACTCTCAGCCCTACCTAATTTCCATGGTTTCTCATCTGAAGACCCTGATGAATTTCTGTTTGAATTTGATATATTTTGTAGGAGCTATGATTATGTTACTAATTCTCAAAAGTTAAAGTTATTTCCAGCAACATTAAAAGGAAATGCACTAAGGTGGTTTATGAGCTTGGGAAGACATGTGATCACAACATGGGATAAAATGAAAGAAAAATTCTTGGCTAAATACCAGGACTACTACCGAACAAGAGAAAGGAAGGAGGAATTGTTTAAGACGGTTCAGAAGGAGGACGAGAACCTGGAGGACTTCATGGAAAGATTACAGTATAATTTGCAATGATCCTATCATCTGAATATGAGTAAGGATATTCTTAAGTCAATATTGTTAAAAGGGGTAAGAGATGATTGTTTAGATATGTTGAATATTCTTGGAAAAGGAGATATATCTAAGGAATCATATGACGAGATTTTCAACCTTTGTAAGAGATGTTCAAGAGGAGCAGCAAGCAGGCTAAAAAGAAAAGATAGTACATACTCAAGAGTCCATAAATCAGCAAGTGGAGGAGCAACACGGGCTGAAATAGGTAACTTACTTGAAGAATTTAAAACTGAAATGTAAAGCTCTTTTGCTTCACAAATTGATACCTTGCAGGTTAAAAAGAAGCAGGCAGAAGCAGAAGCTGCTTTGGCTATTTTATGCTCTAAATGCAGAGAAAAACACCCACTAAGGGAATGCCCACTAGACAAGGTACCAATTTGCACTATTTGTGAGAAGGACCATGAGACTCAACAATGCCCTTCTTTACCAGGAATAAAAGCAACACTGCAACCAACTGAAGAAGAAGCTGAAGCAGTTTACTTGCTGACACAGAGGAGGAAATGGAAACCATGAGGACAAGGTACGAATTCTAACATGCCATTTAATCGTTGGAATAATCATCCTCCTTTTCAAGCAAATTACCCGCCCTTGAATCAAATGCAATACCCACCCTTTAACCAAATGAATTTCCCACCCATGCAGCAACCAAATCCTCCTTTTGTTGATCCTACAATATGGAATCCCTGGGCTCTACAGCAATCCTATTTTAATCAACGGAACCCAAACTGGACAGCTCAATAGATCCCATTTCCAAACCAATTTCCCCAGTATCAGCAATCTCTCTCCTTGCCATCAAATGCTCCACCGAATAATCAGACAATGAGACCCCAGCTGCCTGTGCAACCAAACCCCAACCCTAATAACAATAAAGCTTTGCAGGTAATTGATATTCAAATCTAGCCTGTCTTCCCTATGCAATGTAATGATATTCATTTGTGCTTTGGGAGAATAGTTGAACCCATTATTGATGACATTACTTCTTCTGACTCTGATAAAGAGGAAACATGAAAAGAAAAGTCATCTAATAACAATGCTGAAACAATTGAATCATCCTCTAATAAAACTGCTGAAACAGCAAAGCCACCATTCCCTGAACGTCTGGCTCTTACCAAAACACTTGAGCCACCTACTTTTAATATTTTAGGAGAATTGCAGAATTTGTATGTTAAAATTCCACTCTTGCAAGCACTGAGAGATGTACCAATTTATGCTAGAACTGTTCGAGATATTTGCATTAAAAAACCTGGAAGAAAAGCTAAAGATCCCCTCACAGTCCATGTGATGGGTGATCTAGCTTCTCTAATGTCAGGAAAAACCCCTCTTGTGAAATATGGTGACCCTGGTCACCCTACGGTCACAGTACAGGTTGGAAAAACTTTTGTTTCTATAGTTCTAGTAGATCTAGGTGTTGCAATAAAAATTATGACACTTGAAGCTACATAGTTATTACAGTTAAAGAATGTAATTAGGGAAACCTCGACCATTCTAGAATTAGCTGACCGCTCCACAATCAAACCTGAAGGAGTCATTGAAGACCTGATAATTTCAGTCGAATCTTGGAACTAACCAGCTGATTTTGTTGTACTGCAAACTAAAACAAAGTTGGGGGGTCATCCATTGATTTTAGGGAGACCTTGGCTAGCTACAGAAGATGCCTTCATCAGCTGTAGATCAGGTTCAATGACAATTTCTAACAAATGTGAAACCAAGCAGCTTACTCTTTACCCTCATGCTACACCTATGATTAATAATGATAACTCTGTATGGTTAGACTATGAGGATGATGAGACCCAACCCATCTTGACTGCCGGACAAGCTTTAACTTTTAAAGATTCAACCGAGGATGAATTAATTAGCAATTTTATTTCTGAACCTTCTTCGGTTAACTCTGAAATACATGATCACTTGAATACAATCTTGGAACATGAATCCAAGCAAAACCTTAGAACTGAAAATTTATCTCAGACATCAGCTGATATCTCCTCCAAAAGTATAATAGTAGAAATCGAGCCTAGAAAAACATTAAATATAAACCCTAACCTAACAGATGCTGAAACACAACAATTAATGAAGTTACTTCTTGAGAATAAAGAAGCATTCGCATAGGATTACATAGATATGAAGGGAATCTCTCCTGAATTATGTACTCATCATATTTATATTAAAGAGGGATCTCACCCAGTCAGTCAACCCCAACGACGAACGAATCCCAATTTAAGGGAAATTGTGAAGGAAGAACTTCAAAAATTGCTGAATGCAACATTTATATATCCTATATCTGATAGTGAATGGGTTTCCCCATTAGTAATTGTACCTAAGAAAAATGGGAAATGGAGAGTGTGTGTAGATTATAGAGCTCTAAATAAAGCCACTCAGAAAGATCATTTCCCCTTACCATTTATTGACCAAGTACTAGAAAATTTGGCAGGAAAGAGATTCTTTTCCTTTTTGGATGGATTTAGCGGATATAATCAGATCGAGATTGCACCCCAAGACCAAGACAAGACCACTTTTACTAGTCCATGGGGGACTTTTGCCTATAGAGTTCTTCCATTTGGACTATGTAATGCCCCAACAACATTTCAAAGAGCAGTGATAGGGATTTTTTCTGATATGCTTAATGATTCCTTAGAAATATTTATGGATGACTTTACTCCTTATGGTGTGAATTTTGAAGATGCATTACAAAACCTTGAGAAAGTACTTAAATGATGTGTAGAAGCACATCTTGCCTTAAGTACTAAAAAATGCCATATGATGATGAATCAAGGAATTATATTGGGACACTTCATCTCATTCCTAGGAATTCAAGTTGATCCAGCTAAAGTACAGGTAATTCAGACTCTTCCTATCCCTAAAACACAAACTGATGTAAGAAGTTTTTTAGGACATGTTGGATATTATAGAAGATTTATCAAGGATTTTTCTAAAATAGCTTCTCCTTTGTTTGTGTTACTTATGAAAATGCTGAATTTAAGTGGACTGATGGTTGTCAAAAAACATTTAATGAACATAAACATCAATTGTCTACAGCTCCCATTTTAAGAGGACTTGACTGGGCACTCCCCTTTCATATATCCTCTGATGCTTCAGATACTGCAATTGGAGTTGTCTTGGGTCAAGAAGAAAACAATCTTCCTTATGCTATCTATTTTATTAGTAAAAATATGACCCCTGTTGAACTTAATTACACAGTTACCGAGAAAGAATTTTTAGCAGTCATTTATGCTATTAATAAGTTTCGACATTATATTACCGGTTACACTACTTTTGTTCATACTGATCACTTGGCCATTAAGTATTTAATGAAAAAATCAGTTACAAATGCCCGAGTTACCAGATGGTTATTATTACTACAAGAATTTGATATCACAATTGTAGATCGACCAAGTAAAGAAAATGTAGTTGTTGATTTCCTTTCTTGGTTAAAAACTGATGAAAACACTCCAGTAGATGATTACTTTCCTAAAAAGTATTTATTTGCAGTATCTTCTCACTCACCTTGGTATGCAGACATTGCCAATTATTTAGTTGCAGGGAAGCTACCATCACACCTATCACATAGAGAGAAAAGAAAGATCATTCAGCAAAGTGCTAGGTACAGCTGGATAAGCGGGTGTCTTTTTCACACAGGACTCGATCAAGAAATTTGGAGATGCATCAGAGAAGATGAAGTTTATGATATATTGAAAGCTTGTCATGATGGTCCTTGTGGAGGGCATTTTGCTGATAAAAGAACATCACACAAATTTCTTAGAATGGGTTATTATTGGCCCTCACTTTTCAAGGATGCAAAGAAATATGTTAGGGCTTGTGATAGCTATCAGAGAATGGGCCATCCTAATCACAAGGATGAAATGCCACTGAACCCCCAGGTAATACTTGAACCTTTTGAAAGATGGGCACTAGATTTTATAGGTCCCATCAACCCTCCATCCAATCAAATAGTTTATATACTGGTTTGCACAGATTATATGACTAAATGGGTTGAAACTAAGGCACTCCTTAGAGCTAATGAAGAATCAGTTTTAACCTTTTTATTTGAAGAAATATTTGTTAGGTTTGGATTGCCTAGAGAGCTAGTCACAGATGGAGGACCTCATTTCAACTCTCATGGCTTCAAAGATACACTTCAAAAATATCACATTAAGCATAAAATGACTACACCTTATCACCCCCAGGCCAATGGGCAGGTGGAAAGTACGAATAAAGTCATAGAAGCAATTTTAACAAAAACAGTAAAGGAGAATAGAAGGGACTGGTTTCAAACGTTGCTTGAGGCATTATGGGCTTACAAAACTACTTGGAGGAAAACTATGGGTTTTTCACCTTATGAATTAGTTTATGGTAAAAGTGTTGCTTTTCCTGTGGAATTTGAAATCAAAACCTTAAGGACTGCTTTAGCTATTAATCTTGACTTGACTGATGCACCGACAGCTAGGTTGCAGCAGCTTCAGGAATTGGATGAAAAGAGGTTGGATGCCATCCATCAAACAACCATGATACAACAACAAAGAACCAAGTGGCATGACAAAACCATTAAGCATAGGTAGTTCTAAAAAGGTAATTGTGCTCTACTATATGACTCCCGTTTTGAAAATTTTCAAGGTAAATTAAGAACAAGGTGGCTAGGACCTTATGAAGTGGATAATGTTTTTCCAAATGGAACAGTCAGACCCCTAACAATTGATGATTCCAGAACACCATTGTTAGTGAATGGGTATCGGCTCTGTTTGTATCAGCAACCTATTTCTAAAGAGGATTTCAAAGCCACTTGCATGACAGACATACATTATGCCTTTTTGGGGGAACCTACTATCCCTCAATGCACTTAGTTTTTCTGTTTATATATTTATTTTTCTTAGATTAGATTTCTTAACTAAGAATCCCTGTCAAGGGTTGCCATGTTACAATTAACTATTTTGCAGATCTTACCTTCGGAGGATGGCTAAGAAAAATTCTAATACGGGAAGGACTAAGCTCCAGCTTGGGAAACATTGCCATGTCACTTCAGATCATAATTCATTCCCTCTTACATCCCTTCAGCAAAATTTTTCCATCATTTCCCGTTGCTGAAAAACCATTTCCCGTTGCTGAAACACCATTTCTCATTGCTGAAACACAAATTCCCAGTGCTTAAACACCAATCTTTTCCATTTTTCCTAAGAAGCACCAATTTCCCCATTTCTGTTCCTGAGAATTAACCATTACTTCGATGGATACATATCACTCTTCATTAAAGGAATTAGCCATTCATCCTGATAATTATGTTCCTTCACTATTACTTCCTGTGAATAATGAAAACCTTGTGTATAAAAACCCTCATATTTTACAAACCCTTTTTATAATTATCATCGATCTATTAATGACGATATAATACTTTTCACGCAACAACTAAAGGTAAATGTAAAGGTATGCGTGTTTAGGTGTGAATATTAAATTGTAGTTAATGAGAAGATATTGATATGATTGCCGAAATTGTCGTAACTTCAACCATATCATTCAACCGCAGTTGGGGGGAATACCAAAATATTGTAAGCATTACATGACATGCCTATTACCTTCATTTCTTACTTCTCGCGGTAGTGTCTAGTCACCCCGTTTGTACCTTATCATGTCATAACTTCATTAGCAATGTTCTACTCTGTTTTGACCTCGACAACTCGGCTCTGCACTTTGTATTTTGTCTGAACCAGTAACTATGGGAGGAAATGCTACTAGACATGAACTTGGCTCAATGGCATTACTGGAACTTTACCAGGAGGCATACCAAATCTTTCTACAAGTAGGATGGGTGGATTACTTCAGAAGACTTCCGAATTTTGATTCACAGCAGGTTTTGGAATTTGCATGCAATTTGAGGGAAGGATACTCTACTGTCCAAGGGGTGCGAATTCCAACAACAGAGGAGGAAATAGCGCAAGTTTCTGGACTACCAACCAATGGTACTCGTTGGTTTAGCAGGAAACACCTCATTCTCAATGCACAGCAAGATTTTTTGTTACTAGGGTAGCGCGTCGAATCCAGAGGCAGGGGTGTTGCACTTCGATCACTAACACCACCATGGCCAAAGGTTACAGAATTTGTTAAGCATTATTTCACCTACGAGGGACGTTATCAGGTAGTCTACCAACACGACTTTGTGTTATTAAATCATTTGAGGCATGGTCGTTTAATAAATATGCCCTAGTATCTGCTTGGCTATCTAAAAAATATGGCACACTATACTGTGAACGCAAGGCACCAACTCCTCTCCCTCACACACCATCGTTTGGTTCAGATCTTAATAAATAGAGGCTTTTCCCTGCACAATCCACCTCCCCTCAATAACCCTCCCCAGTAAGCCGAAGAAAATCCCCAACAAGTCGAAGAAAATTCCCAGAAATCCGAGGAAAATCCCCAGCAAGCCGAAGGAAATTCCCAGCAATTTGAAGAAAATCCCCAACCTTCTGCTGAAATCCTTCAACCAGCAGAGGAAAACTCCCAGCAAGCTACCGAAAATCAGCAACCAATAGTTGAAACACCCCAATTGAGCACTGAAAATCCACAGCAGACCCCACCCCTTAATGAAGTGGAATCATCCACTCCCATGGTCCATATCCCCACCGATGATTCAGATGACAATACCCCCATCATTATGCTTAAAAGGAAAAGACAACAGAAAGCTGCAACCCCACTGAAGAGAAGAACGAGGGCCTCAGTTAAGGAAGCCATTATTTCTAATAATCCCCCTACCCTAAGGAAAAGTGCTCGTAAGAGAAAAACCAATGTTTTTCTGCTTCCTTACCACGACGATGAACAAGATTGTCTGCAGCAACTGAGGCCATTATCCCAAATTCCCCACCTATCATTCTAAAATCCTATATTCCGCCTAGCCCTGAACCCTCACCATTCTCACCCTCGAGTGCCGAAATGCAGAGCGTTCACAATTTTGTGACATCATTTTTCTCAAAAGAGGCAACTGCTCCACAAGAACCAGCTGCCGATTCATCTAAAGTAGACATCCAAGACGATGTAGGGTATGTGGCTAATACACAAGAACCAGCCACTGAACCAATAGGTGATACACAAGAACCACCTGTTGGAAAACAAAAGGAAGACGACCTAGATGTGGCTGATACATAAGAACCAGCCACTGACCCAACGGGTGATACACAAGAACCACCTATTGTGGATGAAAATGATGAAGTTGACGCCGAACAACAATCCTCCCCTCCACTGGAACCTGCAACTACAGAATGCCCGGTTACTTTAGCCTCCCTTCAGGAAGAAAATGAGTTTTTGAAATCTGAAATTAAGGCTTATCAGCAAGAGTTAACAAAGGCTAGGGAAGCCTATGAAAAGGAACTCAATCTATACATGTTAGCTCAGGTAGCATCTGTAGTTGAAAAGAGTGCAGAAAAGGATCAATACAGTGAATAAATGTGCAGTGAATGCGGTGATCTCTATTCTCGAGCAGGTTATAAGATAATTGAAGTTCCATTTTCTGGAGCCAGTCCAGTATCTCCTCCTGTTATATTTAAAAAGGAATACCCTACTGTTATACAAGAACTAGCAGGGTCTTCAAGGATTTTGGAGAAAGAAATAAAACCACCATGGCCTACCCTAGTTGTTATAGAGCAGAAACTAGTATCAAAGTCTTTTAAAACTGCGGCTACCCAGACTGAACCTCCATGTGTCAGAAATGCTCACACAGAGACTGAACCTCCATGTGTCAGCAATGCTTATACACAGACTGAACCTCCATATGTCAGCAATACTCACACACAGACTTCCAGTTTTCAAAAAATAAGTGACACATGGAAGACAGAGTATGAGCTCTCACAAGGAAAGGCATTTCAGCAACAGAAGTTATTATGGCTCAACTATGCATACAGAAATTGGGAAGTTCTTGAACAGTCTCGTGCACAACATAAGTAGAATAAGAAACTAAAAACCAGACTGTCCCTCATCTTTGACTTGGTCTAGAGGTTACTTGCTACAAGGAAACAATATTTTAACTATTCTGTGTTTTTGAGAGAACGCTTAGCGTTCCTCCAAATAAAAGCAATCAAGGATGGAAGACCCCACCAGGTGTCTACACCTCAACAATTTATTGAGACCTTCACAGAAGCACTGAATAGTGACTAGAACTTGCTGCGTGAACTCTATCTTCACAATGAGGCTATGCCTGAAGATAGAAAGCTTAGTTTGGTTCCTCTTGTTGGCGATATTCAAGTAAGAGCCTTTATTTCCTTCTTGGCTAATCAGCTTACTTGGCAGAATGCTTTTATGTCAGAAACACACAATGAGGAGAACTGTCTTCTCTGGATCCGAGCTGAGCCACAAAATGCAGCTGTTTTTATTGTCGAACATCAACGAATTTTACGAGAGCCAGGGATCACTGACCATATCAAGAAACTACAGGCAGCAGTCTTGGAAGACTGCCAATATTATGTGAAAACTAAAGGAGCTCTGGCTATAAAAGCAAATAATCTATTCTAGGAACACTGTCCTAAAGAGAGACGGGAATACCACCCTTATAATCCTCTCAATCTTCAGGCAGCAATCTCACACATACCTAATTATGTTAAATGCATTAGACAATGTGCTGAACAATGGATTGGTTACCACTTTCACTTCCCTCTCCTATGGCTACCTAGATAGCAATATAAGGCTCAATTCAAATTGACCAAAAAGGAGGAGCTGGCAGCATGGCAGAAACTTCAGAGTGTCCATGGGTTTAGAGACATGGTTGACAACACCTTTTATACTTACTGCATAAGCAACTTGCACTGTTCATCCCAGTATTCCAACTCAGATTCATAGTAGACGTTGGATGTGGACATGCAACCCTTTCAGTTGGGGGGGATGTTAGGATCCCATATTGTCTATTTCTGACCTTATATTTCGATATTACCCTTTTCAACCTATCTTTGAAAGCCCTTGCTAGTGTTTTGACTCAATCATTCTAAAGGTATACAGTAACTCTTCTCATTGCTATATGTTTAATTATTCAACACATAATCATGCTATCTTTATAATTGATCCTTGAAGTTGACTGAGTTGCTGAACAATTGTTGAAACTGCCTAAAGTTTGGTAGGACTATATTTTGCAGTTGCTGAAACAGCGGGAACAACACGAATCTCGAAGCTGAAACAGCAAGGACAACATGAAAATCTCAAGGAGATAGTTGAGATTTGCGTACCAGATTTGCAACAACAAAGGAACCTGATCGATCATTGAAGAAACTGTTACATTGGTCGTAACTTCATAGCCTAAATTACTGTAACAACATCCTGTTAACGAGAACTGATTTCCCTATTTTTGTACAAAGGGTTGAACTAGAATCTATAATGAAAATCTTTTGTAATAGATGTCTCCTCTATAAAGAGGAGACATCTACATTAGAGAGGGGATCGACATAGGATGAACAAGCTGTAACACAGGGATTGTAGTTGAAGGAACGAGACTGAATCTTTTCTGTAATATGGTATATTGACGGATGAATAAAGTTCTGTTTTGAGTATTTTATCTTAGTTTTCGTGTCCTGGGGAATCTTGTGAGAAGGACAGGGCCCACCTTCATCACAAGATTCATCCATTTCCTTTCTGTTGTGTGTTATGTGTGATTTATGTTTCATACCTTATTAACGAGTACTGCTTCTGATGTTATTTTACTTGTGCTAAAACTTTGTTTCTCTTTTAATCGATTGATGTTGTTACATGAGTGCCTCACTGATGATTAGGATTTACAGAGTGCATTGGTGAACTGGATAACAGAGGCAGGTGCTGAATGTTCCTACTCTGGGGATAGGGTCTTGATCCTTTGTTACAGGATAGCCATTGTTTTCTTTTGCAAATTTACTCTCTTTAATTAACTATCTATTTCTTATTCGATTCCTGCAATAGAGTATAACTGTTGTAACACAGAGTAAAGGTTTAACAGAGTGTGATTTAATTATACTACAGCTTTTTAATGATATTAAAATTGAGTACATACAGTACGTAGTCACCTTTGGAATAATCAGACTTTCCTGAGTTGACAATTTATGTGGCACTCGACTTTTTAATTAATAAGCAATTAAAGTGACCAACACTATTCAATGGACATGCATCTTTGAACTATTTCATCTTTTGTATTTTTATCATGCCTACGCTACTTTTCATCAACATATGATAAATTCTCAAAACATTAAGGAAAAACATTAAAACTAATAAGAGAACAGTTAAGAGATTTACCCTCATAGTTATGGTTGCATCACTCGACCATAAACTTTTGTGATTTTGTTGGGATTCTATAGGGAATATAGTAAACATTATGCATGGTAAACAAAGTAATTTTACATAAGTACACATGCGTGCATAGGAATTAATTTAAAACATAAATTATTTGCTATAATTGAGCCCATCTTGGTTCAGTACTAAACCTTAGCTCTGATACCACTCTTTCAGATATTATAATAGCTCCCTCTTCATCTATTCTTGAGCCCATTCAGCTTCAATGTTAAACCATTATTTTATACCGCTTTGTCACATAATTGATTCCCTCAAGGACTTAGAGAGGCTATAGGGCACCCAAATTTTTCTTTTTCTTTTTTCTAGCCTGACAATAAGTTTTGATACCACTTTGTCACATACCCCTACTAATATATTCTAACGACACTTGCAAAAACTTGATTTTCATCTCACATACATTTTGTCAAATACTTTACATGTAAACCTTTTTTCAATTTTTTTGCATAAAACTAATTAAGTAGTATTTTTATTGTAGACATTTTTTCAAACATTTTGTACGAAATCAAATAAGAAAAATTGCTCCAATTCCACTTGTAACTTACTAACTAAAATATACCACTCAATCACACAACTTTTGATTTCAGTCTTTGAGGTATTTTACCAAATAGTTTGTATGCAAATTGTAGTAAAATAGCTTTAACACATTTCTTCAAATTCTTTGCATGAAAATAGGCATAGATCAACTACAAAAATACTATAATACAACAAATCTAACATACAACAATACTATCTCCAGAGACAAAACCAAATTTCCATTAGGGAATTTCATCAAACAATTTGTATGCAATATATCATTAAATAATTTAGGCATTTCTTCAAACACTTTGCATCCAAACTAATATATCAACTTATTCAGGGAATATATCATAAATTATATCCATCAAGTTCCAAAATCTGAATCAGATGATAGTTTAGAGTTCCTCTCACTATAGTCCAAGTTTTAGCCTATGGAACTTCCCAGATGAAAAGCTATAACATAAATTCCAACATGACCTGTTTGATCCATGCTTTTAGGAGCATCAAGGAAGCTAGACTTCCTATGATCATATATCCTAAAATATCATAACCTAAGATCTAAAATTTGGAACAATATATTAACAATATTTCCCCTCACTATGGTCCAAGTTTTAACTTCTAGAACCTCCTAGAAGAAATATTATAGTTGTAATTCCAAAATGGCATCATGAGTGATGCATGATTTTAGGAGTGTATAGGAAGCTAGATTTCCTCTGATCATATCACCTAAAATATCATGACCCAAGATCTAAAATTTGGAAAAAATTTCATCATTTGCATTTCTCCTCAGTATGGCAAAAGTTTCAACAATTAGAACCTCCTAGAAGAAAAATTATAGTAGAAATTCCAACATGACCTGTTTAAAGAAGAATTTAGGAATCCCAAATTCATTTGATCATATTTCCTAAAATTTTGTGACCCAATATATGAATATTGGACTAGAGGATTACCAAGATTTCCCCTCACTATGGTCCAAGTTTCAGCTTCTAAAACCTCCCAAAAGAAAAGGTTTATAAGAAATTCCAACATGACTTATTTAAAGAAGAATCTAGGAAGTCCACCTTCATCAACGAGCGCAGTTACAAAACTTTATGCATATAAAAAGATACAACCAAATAGTATAACAAATATAGCCATGATAATTTTTTTGAAGGGTAAATGAATGTATATATAAAGTTGTTGAAAAGAGCAATTAATAATCATGCATAAAAAATAATTTTCTTGAGAAAAATATTTTTCAATCTGGAATTGAGGAAGGGTGAGCAAATCTCCACCCAACCATAGACTCAAAAATATTGTAGTATTTCTCATAGTTGGCCACACCTAAGCCAGATCTTGATTCTTTGAGGGAAAAACTAAACTCATGGATTGAGCACATAATCTTTAGACAAGATTTAACACAAAACGTGAAGGCCACTCTCCTCCACACACAAGAAAGAATCTCAGTGTTCAACATTTTCATTCCTTGAACAAACCCATAGACATTCACAAATGTCAATGCAAGTATGTACAACACAATAGAGTGCTTCTATGATTTTTTTATTCCCTTGGACCTCCCTTCTTCAATTTTCTCTATGCCACACAAAAGCAGGAAAAATCCTAGTCCTCAAAGCCATCTAGTCCAAGGAGAAGGCACTAAAACACATTCAATTCTTGTTACACAAGTTGTCACTAATTCTCAATCCAATTAAAATTTCTAAGTTAGAGAGGGAAAGAATGAGTGTATTCAAGACAATAATAGAATAGATAAAAAAATAGAAGCTTAAGAACCAGTAAGAAAAACCCCTTGATTTCTCCTCCATCTTATTTTTATAATCATATATTGACCCTTCATCTTCCCAACCTTTCAACTTCTTGGGAAGACTAACCATCACATCAAAGGGAAATATTCAACCAAGGTATATTTTTCCTCTTAAGTTAAGTTTTCCTCCCTCCCCAAGGCATCCTAATATGTTGGTTTTCTCCTTTATTAAAATCTAGTGTTTTTATTAACAAAAATAGGCATTACATCATATAACAAAGCTTGACATCAGAGAATCAATGTTGGCACCCCAAAATTATCTATTCTTAATTACATTACAAAATTTGGGGTAATGAAAGGGGTGTCAAAAAAATACTTTGGATATCTTTATCAAGCCCCTCCTTAGGATTGAAAAGGTGAACTTGATGATTTATTTGTACCCTATCTACGAGAAAATATCATTAAGGTTTTCCTTGTAGCATAAGTTCGTTTGTGAAAAGATAAATGTTTTGTGGTGGATTTTGACAAGAATCATTCCCCACAAGTTTGATATAAATAAATAGTACACCATAGAGATCCTAGCCATCCTATTGAAGAGTAGCATAACAAACTAGTGGCCCCTTGGGAAAATGAATGAACTAGGCATCATGCTCTAGCCCATTGTGAAACCCCAAGAAATAGGACAAAGAGAAAGAAGAAGAGATTACAAAATATGGTCAATAAGTTTTTCGATTAGATACTAGAGGATAACAAGGCTATAGTGTGTAACAGAGGAGTGAAGAAATATTTTCTGAGTGTGTTTTTATCTCCCAGAAATGGATTTTTCACAATAGGAATTGACATTTATATGAGCACAATTGAATGGATTGATAAAACTTGCCTCTATAGAGAAACACTAGAGGATAGGGAACCATGGCTTGGTAAGGAAAAATCTTCATTGAATGAGTTCTTCTTGGTAGGATTGTTAATTTTTCATAGGGCTACATTGTTCTTTGCTTTGACAATTGCATTTCTTCATTAATACATTAATTTCACCCCATATCATCATTACATTATCAAGATCTACACCATTATTCACTAGAATATGCAATTATATAGAAAGAACAACATCATCATCATCAATGCAATGGAACATAAAAGAAAAATAGAAGAAAA
Organism: Pinus taeda; assembly: GCA_000404065.3. NCBI lineage: Eukaryota > Viridiplantae > Streptophyta > Pinopsida > Pinales > Pinaceae > Pinus > Pinus taeda. The sequence continues at coordinate 37,756 of APFE031758006.1, forward strand.
GCATGCACACACATACAGACACCAGGATTGGTCCGAGACCAGGGAAAAACCCACTATGGGGATTGAAAATATTATTCTTCTTAGATTGCCATAAAATGATTCAAAAAAAGAGAGTATAATGATCTATAACTTTATCTATACAACAAAACAACTATGATATCCATGAAACAGATCTAATCATGTTTATAATCAAAACCCTCATTCTAATGATTGTAATGTGTTGTCAATGATTGTAGTCAAATGCTCGATATTGTTGTCACTATGTTGAACAATGATGAACGCTGCTATCACTGAGTGGAATCTTTAGAATATTGAAATCTCATATTTGACTCCTAGATATAGGGAGGAGGAGCTGTGCAAGTTTCTATAACAATCTTGGATGCTCTCTGTGAACTGTATGTCAATGTTTGTCGTAGGCCAGATGCTCCCTAGAACATTTTGTGTGTGTGTCCAAGGAAAAACCCACCAGATCTACTCCAAACCCTTGGATGCTCTCTTCTAGTTACTGTGCATGCATCCAGTACTTCCTAGAGTCTCTCAAGGCTACTCTATTTGAGCGTCCGGGGACTAACACCTCCAGATCTTCCTCTAAAACCCTGGATGCTCCCATAGGATTCTGTGCCAATGTCTAGGGCTCTATGGACACTGTCTTGACCATAGTGTACCAGTTTCCAGGGACTAAAATTCCCAGTTTTGTTCCAATGTCCAAGAATCAGATCTCTAAGTTTTCTACTAGTGACTTTCTTAATAAGTGCTTTAAATTCACAAAATTTAGCAAATGTATGATCTTTCTTCTGCATGAATAAAATCCAACACTTACGAGAAAAAAAAATCTACAAATATTACATAATACCATTGCTTGGCCGTGGAGGCCATCGAGAACAGTCCACACACATCTGAGTGAAATATTTCAAGGATCACTTGCACTTGATTGTCCTTATCATGAAAGGTATATTTGGTGTACTTCCTCAATGTACACCCTTTGCATGTGTCTCTTTTCTCTAGTGTAACCTTGGGAAGTCTTGTATAAATTTGTTGCATGATCTTCAAAGCTCCATGGTGCAAGTGACCCAATATTTTATGCCACAACTCGCTGATGTCTAATCTACGCACCTTCTCCGCTTTTGTGCTCAAAGTATCACAATATTCTACATCCAATTTGTAGAGCTTCTTCACCCAAACCTGGATCAAATTCACTTGTCGTGAGGCTATGTGATGAAGGAAGGCCTTTCCTTTGCTAAATATCACATCATAGCCATAGTCCTCCAACATGGAAACTAAAGCAAAATTCTTCTTCAAAAATGGAACATACATGACATCTTTTAATGTGAGGGGAGAACCAGACTCCCTATGAAATGTAAAATAACTAATTTCGGTCGCATTATACCTCCCATCATCTCCCATTTAGATGTGCATATGGATGTCCTTCTCCTCCAAGTCACTGAATAATTTTTTGTTGTCGATCATATGGAATGTGGCTCCAATATGCAAATACCACACACTGCCCATCACTGATGTCACCATGCAAGCAATGAGGGTGAAATCTAGCTTGAATTGTGAAGTAAGAGCTTCACCTACCACTCCTCCAAAGGGATTCTTGCCAACCTTCTTGTGCGGACACTTCATGGCATAGTGTCCCAGCTCGTGACAATGAAAACATTTAATCTTCAATATGTCCTTCTTCTTGCCCCCCTCACTGGAATCTGATTTGGAATGGGATGACTTCCCTTTCTATTTCTTCACCTTCCTAGCTAAGGTACAATTCTCCTCATCATCATGCTTGGATGAGGATCCATCTCTGGTGTTCCACTGAATCTCTTCTTGCACCAAGTTAGACCATAAACGCTCCCACTTTGGTAGTGTCTCCCTCCCATTTATTGAGTCATGGTAGCTATGCCAGAGCTTGGGAAGGCCTATAAGTGCTAGGCTAACCATATCATTTTCAAAAAATGTAACACCAACGCTTCCAAGCTCATCCAAACATTGGGTGAACATGATCAAGTACTTTGGTATTTTTTCACTCTTCTCCATCTTGATTTTTCTGAGATTTTATTTAGTGCTAGCTTCCTGTGGTCACTATTATTTTGAAATAGGTCTATCAAGGCCTTCCACATTGCATATGGAGTCTCCTTGTCGTGGAGGTTTGAGACAATATGATCTCAAACTCCTTCTAGGATAATCCTTCTTACCTTTGCAACACATTTTCTCCACTCTGTTAGATTTTGAGCATCAACTTCTGGAGTCTTAGGAATATCTTTTTCTATGAATTGCTTAAGCCCATTGTCTTCCAACACTGCCTCCATCTTTTTCTTCCAAGCAATATAGTTAAAAATACCCTCAAGGGAATATTTGAGTCTCAATCTGTAGAACGACATCCTGCTGGCTTTGAAGTATGATACTAAAATTTTGATTTCACCTACAAAAGACAAAATCACATTCTCCTCTTATAGAGTGATTTATACTCTAATACCATGTAGAAATTACTTGTAGATTCAAACTTCTAAATGTAATATGCTAAAATAATATATTTCAATCTACTCTACTCATTAGCATAAACAATTAAATGATTGCAAAATCATGAAGCATACGAGAGAAAGAATTCAATCAACACATTACAAAATGATTTCCTGGGGAAAGCCAAAAAATGAAAACCCATGCTATCTGTATATTTCATTAGTCAGAAAATATGGGAATATTACAATGCTTTTCTCAAGACAGAGCAACCTCTGCACTATCTCTATCTGTCTCACAACTTCCTAGACAATCCCAGACCAATATTTAACCAATTTTGTACTTTCCCAAGTCGCTATTTTCTTGCATTGTTTCCTTGGTAATTAGACCCCTATTAATTAGGGAAATTCCTCAATATGAATCACACAATCCTCATAGGCCTTCCTCTCACTTCATGCACCACCTGTATAATTCAGATGATTATACAGTTGATAGTACATTGTCCATGAACTCCAAAATCATCTGGGTAACTATCATATTTGACATGCATGAGTTATTTATGAGTGAATCATTAGTTTACTAGTTGATCACTACAGGAAAAACCACACTCCACTACAGGAAACACCACACTACTAGATCTCCCACTAGTTCCTCCAACAGTTGGAACTAGTTTAACTAACTTTAACACAGTTAGACTAAATTAATTAAGTATAACTCAAAATAAACTCAACCAGGGCTCCTATAATGTAGGAGACACTTTACATGACTCAAGTCAGACCCTGAACTTGAATTCACTGAGCCAACTAAGTCAAATTAACTTACTTAACTAATGCGAGTTGTTATGAGATGTGGAATTACAATTTTATTCCCAATTTAATTTAAGGAAAAAATTAAATTAGGATTTTCTTGTTGCATTTTCAACATTCCATGAGCTTCTCCCTTCTCACCGTGAGCCACACACAAGTCACTGCAACAAGTTGACTCAATCAACATGTTTGTAAATACTACACTAATCTCTTCCAAGCCTAGTCTTCTCTCGGTATTTCTGCTGACTCCTTTCTCTAAAATCTTCATTTGAGCACTATCAAGTCTTTTGGATTATGTATTCAATCACTCACCTTCTTCCTCTGAGAATTGTAATATTATTTCTCACTTCCTACCACAAGGTTCCTTGTCATCATCCTTAGATGCAAACACTCATCACTTTTACTTGTAATCAACAATTAATCCATAATTAACTGGAAAAAAAAGGACCATTACCTCCTTGTTCAATCTTCTCAAACTGTTGCCATAGAATTCTTCCTGTTGCTGTCATATCTTTGTTTTTGAAGACCTCCCTATTCAACACCATCCTTTCTGCTCATAACTCTGCTCTCTTCTCAAATCCTTCATCACCCACTTCTTTGAGTCCAAATGACTTGGAACTTTTCTTTTTCTGCTTTTCCCTTCCTCCGAACATCCACTATGAATAATAATAGTCATCTTCATCTCTATCTCTTGTGAATATCCTTGTCTTCTATTGAGCTACAACTAGCCCTTCTTTTCTTTCAAACAAGTCTACGACTTTTTACCCATACCAAGTCATCCTCCTAACATCTTCTCTTCTCTAGGTTCTCTGTAGTAGAACCTCTTCTTGAGCACTCTTTCTCCTCTTCTTTCAAAGCTATTGGTTGTTGCATCTTCAACCAATCACTATCTTCTTAGTTTTATTGTCAGGTTATTTCACTGCCTCTTCATCTAAGAGACTTTCATTCTCCATCTCCTTTTATGACATAACTTACTTACTATGGAATTTTCTACCAATTAATCCCTACAAACATAACTCTTTTAATGGTCAAGTTAGCATAAACATCATATTCAATCTTAATAAGATCTATCACAAGACCTCATCTTCCACAATCTTGCTGAACCAATTCCTCTCCAACCAAGAACACCTTACTTCCTTGTAATCAACTCACTTATTGTTGTAAGGCTCCTTTTCTCTTCACCCATTTATCACTGTCAAGCTATCCTATAATTCTACATTTCCTCTTCCAAGGTCCCTTATGCTTCTTCCAATGAAGCCTCTTCAAGCGAGCTTATTTCTCCTTGCACCTCCTTAATTTCTTGATATCCTACATCAATTGTACTTACACACTCTTTTTCAAGACAAAAATATTAATCTTCCTATCCCTACATCGAACATGAATTCCTAATTTCTTGCTGTATAATCTTACCCCAAAATACATCAAAGTATCCTCCAGTATGAGTTGTCAAACTAAATATAATTTTCTAGCCCTGATACCACTTGATGAGGACGTGTCGAGTTTCCCCAATAGTATCCTAATACCCTAGGATACTCCATACAAAATACCACAACTTTGTTTCCATCCACATTCTGAAATGTCAAAAAAAATTATTTGAAACGTGCAATCAGAATAAAAAAATTGGATTTCGCTTCACAAGTGCCATGAGAGAGAGTATTCTCTCCCTTTATAATCCACTTTCTCACCTCACCCAACTCAAATGGGCTTCAAATTATCAAGGGCACAATCAGCAGGCCAAAACGAGCTCTTAGAGCTCCACACACAACCCAAACTTGTTTTACTGTAGGCACTACGAAATATTTTCGTAGCGCATTGCGAAATAATTTTTTTGTAGCACTTTGAGAAAATCATATTTTTTCATTCTTGGGAAATTGAATCAACTTTATCCTCTACAAGGTTGATCCTCCATGATCTTGGCTTTCTCCCTAACACAAACCTCAAGTTATTATGTCCTTCTTAACCAGAATTGCAATGCTAACATGTTTTCCACTCAAAACTAGTCACAAAAGGGGTATTAACAACATTCACACCACAGGGAGCTTAGGTTTCCCTAAGACAATTCTCCATTCACTATAAAGACTATACCTTCATGCTTTGACACAAAGAGAATTCATACATCATTAAAACGATATGACACACCTGAAACAGGGTGCTCTGGTTCAACGCACATGAGGATCCTTCACGTTCGATAGCAAGAAATGTTGATCAATTTAATGGATAACATGCAAATGGGTGCCTACAATCCTTCATACGCACACCACACAGCCACACACATACTGCATGAACCATCCATACAACAGAGACCATAGTCTTCAATGAGGTTGATAGTCCTCAACACCGAGTTCAGCCTTTTTTCATCAAAAAATCATCAACACATCAAATATGTATATCTCCTCGTACAAGAACACACTCACTATTGAAAGGGTCATTCCATGCCCATGCATTCAACACACTTGAAGAATCCAATGATTATAGACACACACACAAATAACTACAACATATGGTCTATTTCTAGACAGGAATACAACTTCTCAACCTCTCATACAATACTTCCATATACTGGTATTGATTATACTCATCCATAGACCTGCAATAACACACTCTTCCATATAATTTTCCATAGGAATCAAAGACGAATGACAAGCACCATGATGGAGAGCCCATGCCTAGGTTATTCATATAACTCTATGGAATAAGGCCACACTTTCAAAGCTAAATAATGCACAAATATCAAACCAAAATTACACACAGTATATCAACTGACATCGATGGAGATAATGTTTCATCACCCAATCCTTGACCCATGCGAACAAGTAACTATATACTTAGTCCAAAATACATTTAAACTAAAGCATGTTGATTTAATACAAAAGCATACAACCATGCTATTCCTTGACACCTCTAACTCGACATGAAGGAATAAAACTATGATACATTTCCAACACATTCTATTCTTAACAAGTGAAGATAAACAACTTCAATGATAATAGACAAATAGTGGAAAACACACACACACACACAAAGGCACATAAACACAATTATTTGTTAATCAAATTATGCATACATTAAGCTAGCCATATTTTACAATGTGGGCATGTGCAGCCCAAATCTCTCATCCTTTGCCTCTCTTCCTAACATTGGAGCTTCTCCTATCTACTATTTCACTTTTGCCTCTTCAACACACACCTTCTCTTCTCAAACACTCTTCCTTTCTATAAAGAAAGCTACATGGGTAACTAAGAGTCACAAGTGATGGCTCATTTCCCCTTCTAAAAAAATAGGGAAACTGAGGCTACATTCACATTAGGAAATACTTCCTCTAAAACTCATTTCCTAATATAAATATTTACAAACATTTAAAATTTATCCCACATCACCTTGTGACCATCCCATCACATTGGAAAGCCTCAGATCAATCTTCATCAAAATTTGTGCTCCTTTCTGCACCTACATCAAACATCATGAAAATACAAATAGGGCCTCAACATAAGTAGCTATCTAGGTCAAAATGGGCTTCAAAAGTTGTAAAAAAGTGGGGTAGTCTTGACATATAATCCTTGACAAATCCTCTGTAGGTGTTAGACCTTGTGCTATACTTGTCCTATTGGACCTTAACCTACTCCACCAAGTGATGCTTAAGATTTCTACCTCTATGTTCCAATATGTATAATGGTTCAACCATAATGGTTCCCACATCCAACAATTGAAATTCCCTCCAATTCAGTTTGTGAGATTCATCAAAAACACAATTTCACATAACAAGTACATGAAAAAAATCCTGACTTTAATGCAAGTTGGGTGGTAGTACAAGATGATAGGACACTAGTCCATTTTTCTCTTTGATCCTAAAAGATCCTATAAATCAAGGTGACAACCTTTTTCTTTACCCAACTGAATGGTGCTCTTGTTTGTTGGATATGAATAAAAACTTAGTCTCCCACTTCGTAAATTTGATTTGTCCTATGTGCATTGGCATATTTCTTATGTATATCCTCTTCTTCCTTCAACTTTGTCTGATCTACAGTACCTACATTTCTTGAACCAATTATGGGCCTACTATTATTCTTTCCTCCAATCATTCTCAACTCAACGATGTCCTTCATGGTGTCCCATAAAGATCTTGATAAGGAGGCATCTCAATCAAAATCGATAACTATTATTGTAGGAAAACTCTACCAATGGTAGGTATTTCTCCCATTGGGTTTGGTTATCCATAACATAAATTTTGAGTATGTCTCCATCCATAACATACATTTTGAGCATGTCTTCCATAACTTGATTCACTCTTTTAGTCTTTCCATTTATTTGGATGATATGAAGTGCTCAAGTTCAACTGAGTCCCCAATGTTGACTACAAACTTATCCAAAACCTAGATGTAAATCAAGAGTCCCTATTACAAATGATTTTTGTGGGTAACCCATGTAGATGGATAAATTAGATTATAAACACTCATGCCACAATAGTGACATCATAATTGTCTCTCACTGGGATGAAACGGGAACTTTTGGTCAACTTATAAACTACAACCAAAATTTCATTATGCCTTTATGATGTGAGTGGAAAACTTGCAACAAAATTTGTAGAAACAACCTCCCATTTAACCATAGGGATGTTATGAGGTTGCAGGAATCTTACTGGATGGTGATGATTAGGCTTCACTCATTGACATTCAAGAAACTCGATGACAAACAAGACTATGTCAAATTTCATACCTACCCAAAATGTTTTTTTCTTCATGTCCGCATACATCTTCTTCACACAAGGATGTGCATAGTAGAGTGCCCTATGTGACTCCTCGAGGATGGATCTTCATATACTCCCTTCCTAAGGGATATATATTCTTCCTTGAAATCTCAATAATCCATTTGTTTCAAGGGTATAGACATCAAAAAATTGTTCTACCTATTTCCATATAGAGCACTGATATAACCTTCAAATACCAACTATACTATAATAGTTTCTCTAACACGTGCTCCCTCAAAATGACCCTCCATGGTATTAGGGAGAAGATTCATGGTCTTTTGATTAGTGCATCGATCACCACATTCTCCTTTCCTTTCATGTGAAAAATCTTAAAACAATACTCACTCATGAATTCAATCCATCACTTCTACCTAGCATTGAGATTCCTTTGAGTGAAGAAATGATTTAGTCTCTCACGATTATTCTTCTACTCAAAGCTTCCTCTAATGAGTTAGTGCCTCAAAAGTTTCAAAGCTAGCATCACCATTGCTAATTCTAAGTCATGGGTAGCATACAAATCTCCATGTTTCTTCAAATTCCTAGACGCATAAGTTATTACTCCCCCTTCTTGCATCAATAAAAAAACTAATCCTTGTTAGGAAGCATTCATGTAAACTATGAAGTTATTCTCTGCATCTGGAACTTGAAGGATATGTGTACTGGTTAGTAATCTCTTCAATTTAATTGTTGCAGTTTCACAATCATATGTCAATTCATACCTAAATCCCTTTCGTTGTAATTTGGTGATGGGTTTTGCAATATTTGAAAACCCTTCCACGAATCTCTAATAATAAACTACAAGCCCCTTAAAGCTACATATTTCATGAGTATTTTCAACACCGATGAATCCATTATGGATTTAACCTTTTATGGGTCAATTGAAATACCTTATCCTAAGATGATGTAACTGAGGTAATGAATTTATTTATGAAAGGGGAAAAAATTGATTTTTTCCATCTAACTTATTTTCCCTTGAGCATGTCAACACAATCACGATTTCTCTTCATGCTCCTTTTTATTCTTGGAAGACATGATGATTTTGTCTAGAAAGACTTGCAAAACGTGGTTTGGATACTTCCAAAACGTGCCATTGATGGGGCTCATAAACACTACTAGTGCATTAGTCAAACCAAATAGCACTACTATGAACTCATAGTTTCCAAACTGACTTTAAAAGGTGGTTTTTGGGATGTCGCCTTCCTTAAGGATTAATTAGTAGAATCTGAATCATAGTTCAATTTTCAAGAAAATCATTACTCCCTTCATTTGATTAAAGAGTTAATCTATTCTAGGTATTGGGTATTTATTATTACTGTGGTTCAATTCACATCCCTATAATCTATGAATGATCTTCAAGAACCATCTTTGTTCTTGATGAAAATAACTGACATATCCCAAGGTGAAATATCAGGCTAAATTAGTCACAAATCTAATAGCTCCTTTTAAATATATCTTCTCACAAGGTTATGGAGATGTCATCTAGTAGCTTGTCTTGGATATTGACTCCACACCAATTTTTAGGTTGATTGCGAAATGAATCTCCCTCTCAGGTTGTAATCCTGGAAACTCCTCAAGGAAAACATCCTCATATTGTAATAAAACTAGGTGTTGATCTAGGGAGGGTCCCCTCTTGTCACTTATAACCTTGAAAACATATAATTTTTAGCCTTTCCTAAGGAAATGTTTTACCTTCATCTTTAGGATGAATCACAAGGACACTCGTCTTTCGATACCACAAATCTCAAATGATATACCTTTATAATCTAAATAGATCACTTTCTTTTTGGAATAGTCTACCAAAGCTCAATAGGCTTCTAGCTAGTCCATTATAATGATTACATCATATGTTTGTAGTGTAGTGACATATGCCTTCAACTTAGTTTGACACACTTTGAGGTTTACCCAACATTAGTCAACACTATGTCCTATTTCTTGTCCTTTTAAATACATCTTCTCACAAGGTTATGGAGATGTCTTCTAGTAGTTTGTCTTGGATATTGACTCCACACCAATTTTTAGGTTGATTGTGAAATGAATCTCCCTCTCAGGTTGTAATCCTAGCCAATCCTCAGGGAAAACATCCTCATATTCTAATAAAACTGGGTGTTGATCTAGGGAGGGTCCCCTCATGTCACTTATAACCTTGAATCACATGTAATTTTTAGCCTTTCCTAAGGAAATGTTTTACCTTCATATTTAGGATGAATCACAAGGACACTCCTCTTTCGATACCACAAATCTCAAATGATATACCTTTATAATCTAAATAGATCACTTTATTTTGGAATAGTTTACCAAAGCTCAATAGGCTTCTAGCTAGTCCATTATAATGATTACATCATACGTTTGTAGTGTAGTGACATATGCCTTCAACTTAGTTTTACACACTTTGAGGTTTACCCAACATTAGTCAACACTATGTCCTATTGCCTGTCTTACACTAGAAGCCATATCGACTTGTTTAAAGTCATCATGTTCATAAGCATCCAACTCACATTTTTCTAATGCAAATGGTGAAATTAAATTATCCATAGCACCATAATCAAATAGAATATTATTTTTTACATGAATTATCATTCTTGATATTTCCATCATAGAGGATTGGTGTTCATATTGGTGCTTATCAACAAATTATAGATTTGATGGTGGTTGTATGTTTTTCCTATTGGTGCCTTTCCTTCTCTACGGGTCTTACTCGGTCGTAACTCAGGGTAGTCATGCTCACAATGAGCCCCCCCACATCCCCAACAAGTGATGTGAGGTGAATTCCAGGTAAATTTATATGGATCCCTTTGAAATGATCTCCTTCCCCTAGAATTTATGACCATGCTTGCAGATCCACGTTCCTATCCTAAAATTACACGACATAAATTTGATGGTGAAGATGCATTAGAAACCATTGAAATCCCCACAACCATTGTTTTGGGTACAACCCTATTTCCATATGCAGGTGGCCTCAGAATTCCTCCCTTGAAGAAGGTCTAAATGGCCTTCCCCACAAACCTTGGATGTTATGGAAAAATGGCTATGCTTCTCCGTTTCAAGTCCAAGTACTCTTCCACATAGAAAGAATTGCAACTTCTAGAACTAAGGATGATTTCCACATCAGAACAATTTCCTAATCTTAGTATTTAATCCCATATAATCAAGTTTGTGCATGGTCAGATGATGTATAAAGATGGACAAGTGTTTATAATGTTAGAATGTGCCAAGGATATAAATACCATTGATAACTACGTCAACACATCAAATTATGTGAGCTTCATATAGTGCAATTAATTTTCTATAAATAAATTTGCGAGCCCATCTCTTGGCCACTCGTCTACACCATTGATATCATGTCCTTCCCATGTCATCATGCTTTTTGCTTCCCCCAGGCACATAGCTAATAGATTCAAAGTGTTATGACATAAAACAATGCTTTTCACTTCCCTAGTTATACACAGGGGTCACTTAAGTCTTCAATAGATTCCCCCAATAATAATTGATCATCTCATATTGAGCGGTCACAATACTTGCTACCAAATATGGGTGCAACCAAATCTGGATTTGGTCGTCCCATCCACGAGCGCGTCCACCACCCCATTTAGCTCAAGCGGGTATCAACGTTTTCATACTTGGGCTTGCATCCCCTTAGCGTTAGTTCTCTGACCCTAATAGCTCATGTATTAGGTACCCTTGTACATCCCACTTCAATCGGATAGAAGCATCGAACCTTGCCTCACCCCGCTACAGAAGATAATTTCTCTAGCGCAGATTCTTTTAACCAGTGACCTTTCAGGGAAGCTTATGATCCACCAGTGAGTGAGTGCTTGGGCTATACACAAGCCTTTATTTTTACCCATAGCTTAGAGTGAATATGTTAGGAAAATACGGGGCAAGACAGGCTTACTATTGAATTGTTCAGTCTACTATGTAAAGCTACTATTATATACGTAGTAGTTTCAAACTCCAATGCGCGATCCTTACATCAACATAGATCTGAGAAACATGAGGGAAAACACCTATTATATACGTCATAGTTGTACATTGAAGCAAAACTATAGTTTAGCTGATCATAAGTATACTTGATGGTAGCTACTTCAATGGAAATGATAATGTGTTGTTTTGTTACTTCAAGTTCCTACTAAATAGAATGCTATACTAAATGGTATACTAAAAGGAATGCTATGTTAGTATGCTATACTAAATGGTATACTAAATGGAATGCTATGTTAGCACCCGAGAACATCTACTATGTAGTAAGTGAGGATTAACAACCATGTAATAATGGTCTTGTTTGTAAATACATGTGCGTGTTTTGCAGGTACAACAAATGAAAGCAAGGAAAATCCAAATACAAAGGGAAAAACAACAAAGGAAATTGCAGTAACATCTTTTTTCCTAGATAATAAGGAATGGTAATCATCCTTCATTTAATGGTGTTGCTAACTTCAACAATTTTAAAAATATGATTGGAAATTCAATGACCAATGTGGACAACTTTTGTCTTGGTTTCTATTGACGATGCTAGACCCGCCAACATGTAATGAGATCTCCATGGTAAGAAGTCCCAATTAGACCTCAAACCATTTGGTGTAGGAGTCCCAACAATGGGTCGTACAATAATTCCTTGACTGCGATTTCACACAGAGGAAAGTAATATGTCTGTGTTGGTAGCAAGCTTGTGACAATTGTAGTAAGCCAAGGAAAGTGCATGAGAGGTTCTAACACAAAGAGGGTGTGGTGAGTGCGCCCCTTGGGAGCCTATAATAATACTCAGATTGAAAGGGAACACATGAGTAAAGATGCATCACTGGCTCGAAAGAGAGATAGCTAGCAATCCAAGGTGATGTTCAAACCAACAACACATCTACAACAAGATTCATACAATTGCATACAAAATAGTTCATACACAAATGCATAAGTTAAATAACATAAATTGTTACAACGACCAAAATAGTCCAACTACAATAACAACATATGCATGAAAACGGGTTGGCTCTGTTATATTAAGAAGTGTAAGTTCCAGCCATACAATACATCCATGTACCCCTGCTAGTCCTAATAGTGGAACATTACAGCCACAACCACCTGCTCCTCCAAAGATATATACTAGCTCTACACAGTGGAGAAACCAAGGCTCGTTATAATACTGTCCAAGCTTTCTCTAAGATACTCCTCTCGAAAGCTTGGCTGACCAAAATCCATTTCAATGAATTATGAGGTTCTATTTATAGCCAAGGGTGGGGTAACCCTTGACATTCCCTTTTGTGACAGTTCATCTACCCTCATGACTCTTCATCTACCATGGAAAATTTTAGGGGAAAATTTTTTCCCTTAGGCCAAATTAAGGGGTTTTAAATTTTTAGTAGGTGAATATTTTGTATCATAGTACATTTTTACAAATCGCCTAAAATTTATTTTATAAAAAAATAGGTATGGAGGTTAGCCCACCTTATTTTAAGGGAGAGGGTAAAAAAGGTAAATTTAGCCATTGAAATTAGGAGTTACAAGCTTCCATTCGCCCTAATTTTCAAGAATAGGTTTTATTTAAGTGAATCCTATGGGCCAAAAGCCCAAATACCATATTTATAAAAGAGGTATGGTAAATTAATAAAAATATAAATAAATGAGAGGTATGGTAAATAAATAAAGCATTTTTAATATTTACTCCATCAGTCACCTTATATACAGGCAAGGGTGTAAACAAATAAAAATATAAGTAAATTTGAGGTATGGTAAATAAATAAAACCTCTTTTTATACTTACTCAAAAGGTATGGTAAATAAATAAAAATATAAATAAACTAGAGGTATGGTAAATAAATAAAACCTTTTTTTATATTTAGTCCATAACCCTCTTTCTAGTATGAAGGCTCAAAAAAGAGGTTTTATTTAAGTGAATCCTATGGGCCAAATACCATATTTATAAAAGAGGTATGGTAAATAATAAAAATATAAATAAACGAGGTATGGTAAATAAATAAAACTTTTTTTTATATTTACTCCATAAGTCACTTTATATTTACGAACATTCAAAAAATGCATGCTATATTTAGGTGAAACCTATGGGAAAAATAATATGGGCCAAATACCATGGGAATTAAACTAGCATAGATCCATCTTTACTCTGGATCTACTAAGCCCCAAGAGGGATCAAATATCGTGATATGCAAACTAGCATAGAGTGAAAAAATATTTGATCCTCTCGGAGCTTGGCGGATCAAGAGTAAAAATGGATGTTGTAATTTAATGTATGTTAAACATTTTAACTTGGTTAAAATAAAAAAATAAAATAAAAATCAATTATTAATTTTTATAAATTACTAATAGTAATTTTAAGCTCCAGGTTTATGATAACCCATGGTATTGACCCATGGTATTCATGTGAGCATAGACTATTTAAAGGGGAAATTCTATCTTAGATCCATCTTAATTCTGGGTCTACCAAGTGCTCAGAGGGATAAATAGATTTCATCCCCCTAAGAGTGGTAGATGTGGAGTTAAGATGGATATAGGTTGGTTTTTATGATAATGAAGATATTAAATAGACTTAGGAAATTATATTGTAAAAACATCTTAAGGTGAATGGTTAAAGCTACATTTAGTCACTTCACAAAATTTAGTAAAAAATACCAATAGCTCCATTAATATTGGTTTTTTTTATTTAACAAAAAAAATTCAAAACAGTGAAACCTTATCACTCTTTCCCCGTCACCCTCCCAAAATATTTCCCACCATTTTTCAAACATTCTCAATATGATATCTTCATGAAAAAGTTTAGGTACTGATGTTGGATTAGTTGTTTGAAAAATAAGCTGGTTTGTACAACCTTTCATCTTCTGTGCTATTCTTAGTTTGTTCTAGTTTGTCCTAATGATCTGTAGGGGTTGGAGCCATTGCACCATATTTTCCTAAAAGGTGGAGATTGTTCACCAAAAAGGATATTAATCTACATGTTACAACACGTTAAAAAATCCTAGACGTATGAGGGTAGTGAATTATGCTAATAAGCAATTTAGATTGGGAGAGACGTAATTAAATTTTATTATTTAATTGAAGATTTCCAATTAAAATAATAATAAATCTACATTTATATATTCATATATTGATTGGAAGATTCTCACAACGGTCATTCTTTCAATTAGTCCCCTCCAGCCTTTGAGATACCGAATATCTTATAAAATATAGTTGGGGCTTGCTACTTGTTGGTGTGTTGGGGTAAACAAACTTGATGTTTTTTTTTTTTTTTTATCTCGCAGTTGGAGTCTATGAAATAAGAAATAAATTTGATAACTTGAAAAAAGTGGTAGCTTGACAAAAGTTGTAGAGAAAATATTAATATCTCCTACCTTGACAGAACTCGTGGTCAATATCAACACCTACAAGAACTTTATTGTGGAATATTATCAAAACTAATAGATGGATATGAAAGAGTGTATTGCAAAAACCTTGACAAACATGGCCACTGAAACTTGGAACATTGTTTGTAGGAAGAGAAAATTATGTTTCATTTTTCCAAACATGTATGTTAGTATATTACAGTTTAATGAATATGTTTTCTTATTATCATATATGGTTTCATACTTTAACAAAACATTCGCCAAAACTTCACAATGTTTTATTATTCAGTAAAATATTTGCCAAGATCTTACAAGATTTTATAATTCAGTGAAATATTCTCCATCACTATACAAAAAATATAATCTGGTGAGAGATTTGCCAAAAAAATTATATATAACATATTATATTATTGATAAAATCGCCTCCCATTTTTCCTATGTATCATGGGGATTAGCCCATTTATTATACATATAAATTTAGGGTGGTTCTTAAAATTTTCCCTGTCATCTACTCTATGACTATTACATCCAACTATGGACACTTGAACTTCCACTTGACAAGACATTACATTACAATGCACATGTGCTCATGTGAGACAAAATGGCTTAAGCAAGACATGCAAGACATCAATGACACCTGGTTTGTTGTCGTGAGACCAAATCTTTGACATGCTTGTGATGGCGAAGGTGGTGAGCTGATTCCAAGCCTGGTCGTCCATGATGGTGTGCATGCACTCCATGGTGACATCTTGCTGAAGCAAACTCTTGCCTCCGTTGCATCCGGGTGGATTGGTATGGCTCCTTCATCCCAGTCTTCTTCTAGCATGTGCATGGTCTTCTTGGGTGTGACCGAATTGGAAACACCTTGATGCATAGTGTCCGTGTTGATCCTCTAGTGTGTGTTGGTGGTCATGCACATCAACTATCAACTACATGTTCAGCTCTAGTCGAACTTGCTTCTTGTCTTTGCCTTGGTGAGTGCGCTGGATGGTTGGGATCGCATGCGTGCACACAATGACATGCATGTTGTTGAATTCCCTCACATGCGATCAACAACAATGCTCACCATGTATGCTCCATGCCAGCTACTGGGATGGATCTATAACTTGTATGGGTGCAGTTTCATCCGTGAGTGCATGTTTTGCCCACTACTGTACATGTTTCTGCTGCAACTCATTCTCTCATCTATGTAGCTCCTGTTCTTCCTTGAGTTGCTGCTTCAGCACATGCAACTCCTTCTCTATTTTGTTCTCTGTCTTCGCGTGATATTCATGTCACTCTCTCACAAAATAGCTTGAGTCTCCAAAGTTTCCTTCATCACTAGTGGGTCTACTTGAGCTTGCAACTTTGTTCCGCCTTTGTATTGTCAACAACCTTCCTCTTGCGCTCGTTACATACGGTATACTGCCTTCAGTTGTTGTTCATGGTGCTACTTGTAATGATGTTGTTGCCGTCATATCTTGATGTCTTGATCTATGAACTACTAGATGTCTTCATAAGTAGGCAAGCTCATAGACACTTGATTGGCTGCATCCCCAAGTGTGCTCTGAACAGTGTCTTCAACTTTGCTCTCCTGGAAACCATTGTACCTATGTTTTTGAGAGGAAGATGACCACCTGTTATACTTGGAGACATGGCAACACTCATGGCCACCAATCTGTTAGTCAAAAACCAAAACGAACTTGAGAGCTGACTTGCAACATACCTGTGTGACTGATCATGAAGGTTGTGCAATTTCGTTCGGGAGGTTCAGAGACTAGCTACCAAAACTGCGCAAGGCACAGTCTAGGCTATCAGGAGGATAACTGACCGCTGGAACTGCACAATGCACAGTCCAGCCTGGCCTGCTAAGGACTGAAACTACACAATGCATAATTTCAGTCAATAGTGACATGCAACCAGCAAACTGCATTGCACAGTTTCTACGGCCAATGGGACATTGCCTCCAAGAATTGTGTAATGCAAGGCTGGAGGTCAGTGTCTCGCTAGGCTTGCACAATTTATGGAAGGAAGAGCCTTCGCTTCTAGAAATGCATAGTGCTAGTGAGGCAAGACATGGTTTGGGCCAAGGCAAGCCAATCTAGGTGATGGGCGACTGAAAACATGAGAAGTCTGAATACATGATGAGATGAGTGCAAATGAGAGTGAATGATTGCTCATGCAAACATCAAGTGCAGGATTAAGAAAACAATAAAGCATGCATGCATGTGAAGCGAGTCACTGCAAACACAAATATCCATGCAAAACAGCATCATGCATGCGATAACAGTGAGATGCAAATGAAAACTGAATCGGTGCTACTACAAGCTAGTATGTATAAAAATGATAGAAAGCGCTCATCGAAATCAAGAAAACAAAATTCATACGAAGTGAAACACAAAAAGTGCCAGAAATGCAACACAAGACATGAAAGCAGGCTTACCCCAAAACAAATGCGCTGAATGTGCTGACAACTCCTAGATGCAACATGGGATGTCAGAGCTGCAAGGTCAATGTGAGGAATGAGCTCTATAGCATCTGGTTCATGATTTTTTATAAAATTGAAGATGTGACGTGCATGCCACAAATATAGGAAGAGCAACACTTGGTGGGAGGTTTCTGAAGTGATCCTTACATGCAACCTCTAGCTGCTAAAAGTAGATCCTTGAATCAAGGGATGCCTTTGCATGCTGCCTTGGGAGAAGCATACCATGCATGCAAGTCAGTTTTTCTCAGTCCTGGAGGGAACCGGTCAACTTAGCTGCACATGCAACAATCCACTCAACTAGTGGGAGAAAATGCACATTTCTGGAGGGGAGTTGGGCTAACTGCCCAAAAGATTTGCACAATTTTTGGTTAGAGTAGCTGATTTCTACCTAGGATTGCACAAATTCTGGGTTGGGCAGCCATAATGAGAAGAATTGCACAATTTTCTGGATGAATCCGGATAGGAAAAATTGAGCAATTATGGAGGCCAGTAGGTTCCAAACAAAATTGTACAATTTCTGGAGGGAAGGTTGGTTTCCCTCCAGAATTGCACAATTTCTTGAGGGAGCTAATCAACCTGCAACTAGATCAAGTCCAGAGGAACAACCTATGAGGGGAGTTCAACAAGCTCTGATGGACAAACTGTCATTGTGCAAGAAAATCACTTAAGCTTGTGTACTTGACGAAGCAAGACATGCTACTATGAAAGGTTGGCAGGGCCTCCAAAACGAAGCTAAGGCAAAATTTTGGAGGGTGGTTGTAGCCGCTACAACACTTGAAAACACACTGGTAGAACTCCAACTCTTTGAATGGACCTTTTTCCTGAAAAGAAAGTCTAACACCTCCAGAAATATTGTTCTGTACTCAGTTCATCTTAGTTTCCATGCTTGATTGGAATGTGTATCATAAGTTCTTAGTCGATTGACGCACATTCCAAGACAAGTCAACACAATTGTTTCGATTGGGGTTGAGCGGTATATTGGTGCACAAAAAATATATTCATCAGAGTCTTAGTTTCATCTCTGGTGTTGCTTTGCTGCCAGCAGGCCTAGACACTACCTCGACAGAGTCACATAGGAACACAAGCATGGCTTCGCTACCAGTGAGCCTGGTCAGTACCCTAGCAGAGTTACTTGCATCACCTCTCTCACAGGAAGCCTTTCTCTTCTTTTTCCTTATTCATTTTCATTTTTTCAAACTTTTTTCACATTTTCATTTTTTTTTTCATTTTTCATCTTCATAACTATGCATAACAATTATTCATTTCAGAGGCAGAAGAGGGATCTCAACTTATTGAGAGTAGAAGCGGTTGTTCCTACAGTGAAGTAGTTTATTATACCTCTGACATGCCTTTTAAGGTTTTTCCCTTCACCTTACTTTACTTGACTGAGCTGCTAAGGGTTAACCCAAAAAACAACCGACTAGAGTAGGTGACACTAGTTAGCGCATAAGCATTGTGTTTTCACCAAGGTTAATTTCAAATAGTATGTATTTTCCATTGATGTACCATGGACTAAAAGTACTAAGTTCATCATACAAAGGCAGGATGACAAATAACGAAATAGTAATAGTTGCACAAGGTATCTTGTACTTTACCGAGCTTGTTTCAAGAGTCATGCATGGTTTCATGCAAAACTAACCTATGAACAAAACAAGAAAACAAACACAAAGAAAAGCAGAAGCAAAAGCAAAAGCAAAGCAAGTAAGAAAACAAGCAAGCAAACAAACAAACCAACAAAGCAAGCAAGCATGCAAGAAAATAGACTGAAAGAAAACACTACTCCTACTCTTAAGCTAATGGTGCATGGGCCATCTCATGTGAAGTGATACTTCCAATGTAGCCACCGACGCATTGGTTGGCCCATGTTGGTGAAGGCACGGTTTGTGAACATCGTAGTTGCGTAAACCAACAAGCATGAAAGATATAACGATGAAGACGGGCACACTCTAAGATTACAAACAACCATAGAACAAAGATGAGTGAAAGCGCATGACATGCACTCTTTGGAGCTACCATGGTGTTGTGCTACATTGCATGTAGATATTGATTGTATGCATTCTATTGACTGTGACATGCAAGAAAACGTGAGAAAGGTAGACCACTTACGTTGTGCATGTGTGTTTGTTGTGTAAGATTCCTCCAATGCATGAGCGATGGGGTAGTGTAGTTTGAGTGGAGGAAGCAATATCTGGGTGTTTGATTGATCTTCAATTCAAAGAAAAGAGTGATGAGGAGCCTTGAGTGTTTCAATAATTTCCTGAATAGAAGTGAAACCAACCTCAGGACAGTGAGGGCTTGACATAACCATTAACTCGGGCTGAAGTGCCTCGATAGCCTGCGAGGTTTTGACTTCATTGAAAGATGGATCATCATAGACCATTCTCTTAGACAAATTAATAAGGATTGAATCAAAATCGTGATCAGATGAGGAAGTGGAGAGATCACAACAACCAAGATCAGAAAATTCAGGATGTTTGTCGGCATCCTCATGATTTGATGAATCATGCAAAGGGGTAGATGAGAAGCAAAGATGTTCACCTTATGTGTTTTCTGAAATGAAAGATAACATATTGGAGGGAATTTTGGACGAAGATGTGTCCTCTCCACACTGTAATGATAGACTGACATCCGACGTGTCCGATGAATGATTGGAAGTAGAAACATATGGAAATGGGTTTTCACAGGGAAAACCAGTGGTGGCAGAATCACAAGGGATGTCAGGATAAAGCGAATGAGGTACGGCTAGAAGGGAGTCATCCTTCACCGCAGGTTCTTCTTTAGATTTTCACACACACTCATCATGAATGATGGCATAGGTTGGCTACATAACACCAACTCCATCAACAGCTTGATCCTCGTTCACAACAGGTGAGGAGTCTGGGATGGAAGAAAACAAGATAGTACAATCCAGAGGATCAACAGAACATGGGGACGAATGTTGAGGGAATGAATCCACATGACAACCAATAGGCTTGTAAGCCAAATCTGCACAGATATTAAGAGTAGGTGGGGTGGGAGGATGTGACCGTTCAACAGATGTGTGTGCATGATCTCCCACATCACTCCATAATGGTGGAGCTGTTTGATGAGGTGAAGGTGGACAATCACTTGTGATAGCAACTGTTCCTACCTTTGATTGTGCAGCTCCATCACCGAAGCGTGTTGAGCAGGGTTTAGATATGTGAAGAAGATACTCAAGTCTCCCATAAATAAATTCCCAACCAATTTCATCTTCGGGAAATCAATATGTAGGATTACAAAAGCGTGTGTATGACTGATCAATGGATTCATCAGGTGCTTTTCATAATTTCAGAATTTCTTGATTGAGTGATTTATGGTTAAAGTGATTGAAAGCATGCTCTATCTCTACGACCATATGAGCAAGAGAATGAATAGATTTTTTGGGCAACGTGGCGCACCAATGCATTGGGTGCCCTCAAAGCATGTATATGAACAACACACAAGTCATGTATTCTTCAAGGATTCCATTTCTTTCGCATGAGCCTACAACACCTACCGTGTGCCTAACCAAGGCAATGTGGCCTCCACCATCATATGTTTTATGAGACAAGTTATCCAAGAGCTTTTTCAAGATAATGAAGCCTTTTCCATAATACATGCACTTCGGAAGAGAAACTCTATAGGTAGTCATGATAGATGTGTAGAAATTCAAAATAGATGTGAGGACTCAATTTATCATCTAGCCCTCCTTCTAATGTCGAAATGTTGTTGGTGTTGGACCCGCCAACATGTAAGGGTATCACCCCGGTAAGAAGTCCAATTAGAGCTCAAACTGTTTGGTGTAGGAGTCCCAACAGTGGGTCATATGGTAATGCCTTGACCACAATTTCGCACAAAGGCAAGTAAGATGTCTGTGTTAGTAGCAAGGGTGTGACAACTGCAGTAAGCCAAGGAAAGTGCATGAGAGGTTCTAACACAAAGAGGGTGAGGTGAATGCGCCCCTTGGAAGCTTGTATGTTAGGTCCCTATAATACTAGTGATTCCCCCATTACTATTTTAGTTGTATCCCTTATTAATATTGTTGTGCCGCTATTGTCCCCATATTGTTATTATTGTGCCCCATAGAATCCCTCTAGTGTTATTTTTGTGCCTTTATATTATTATTGTTAGGTCGGCTTGGTTATATTTTGACCCCTTAGACTCCTATATATAGAAAGGAGGTTTTGTCATTTGAATCATCCAAGAATTGTTTATTTGTGTAATGTGAAGGAGGTTGCCCCCTCGAAGAGGCTGAATTGTAAGTTGTTCAACTATCTTTTCTATCTTTTTGTGAGCTGGTTTCATAACATTTGGTATCAGAGCTTTGAATTCTAGGGTTTCACTACTACAAACAGGTCATCGTGGCATTTGTGCTATAACTTTTTTCTGTGATGTTTCAAACGCTAAACCAAAAGCCCATTTGGGCCAAAATAATTATGAACCTTGGGTCTGAATTTCAGAGCGTTTTGTGCTATATTTGAGGAGATATGATCTAAGGAAGTTGGCCTTTTTGCAAACTCCCGAATTTCATTCCAAACAGGTTACCTAGGGGAAATCGTCATAACTTTTGTTTTGATTATCAGATTGAAATTTCATAAGAAGTTACAGAAAGAGAATGGATTGTAGTTTCTTTTGTATATTTTTCTGATACCAAGGTCAAAACTGTGACACATGGCACTTCATACAAGTTCGCTCTTCTAGAAAGGTCTATAATCAGGTCATCTTGGGAGATTGTGCATAACTCTGCCTTGGAGAATCTAAATTCGATCAGACTGGTGGCATTAGAAAGAGGAAACAGAGGGCTACTGTAGATCATAACTTCAGAACTGGATGATCTGAAATTACAGAGATACATCAGATTCAATATTGAGCTCCTACAAAGTGAAAAAAGGTGTGTAGTTTTTTTTTTAATTTTGCATAAGCTAGGTTTGAAAAAATAGTTTGAGGGAATTCAAAGGGCATAGTAAAGCATTATTATCGGTAATTGATGCCCCAAGGAAAGAAAATGCAAACACCTAGAAAGCAACCTGAAAGCTCTAGCATGAATCATGAAGAAGAGGAAGAAATGCAACATGATATATCAAAATTACGAGACCAAGTGCAACAAATGTCACTCGCACAAAAAATAACAGAAACTAAGATGGATGGTTTAAAGAAAGATGTAGAAGCTAATATGTATGGTGTGGAAGCTAAGATGGATGGTTTAAAGAAAGAGGTAGAAGCTAAGATGTATGGCATGGAAGCTAAGATGGATGGTTTAAAGAATGACATGGAAGCTAAGATGAATGGCATGGACGCTAAGATGGCTGGCATGGATGATAAGATGGAAGAATTGAAGTTAAATTTGAATAAGTTGCTACAATAAATGGTCACTAATCGTGAAAGGGTAGTAAAGGAAACTCATGATGAAAACAAAAGAAATTTTAATCATGATTTCATAGATTCTCATGTTGGATCGAAGACCCACCGTATTCCAAAAATCGATATGAGGAAGTTTGGTGGCAAGGATCCCGCAACATGGATACTACAGATGGAGCAATTTTTCGATCTCCATAATGTGCAAAACACACAAAAGGTACATATTGCAACTTTGTATTTGGAACCAAATCAGTTTGTATGGTATCAATGGCTTTGCTCTCATAAACAAATTGTCACTTGGGCAATTTTTAGGAAGGAAATGACAACACATTATGAGGATACAAAAAGCAACACCTTTTTTAGCCAATTGATAAGTCTCAAACAAAAGGGTTCAATGATGGAGCAAATTCAGGAGTTCCAAAAATTGAACACAAGAGTAAAAAAATATTCCAGAGGAGCATAGGATTGATGTGTTCATAGGGACTTTAAAGGAGAATATCGAACATGATGTTCGCCTTTGGGAACCTGATTCATTGGAGAAGGCATTCAGGTTAGCAAGAAAAATGGAAATCAAAATTATGGCAACCAGGAAGCCCACCACTCACAACTACAAAGATAGAAGTGTTGTTGTCCCTAGCCTTCCACAACCTATAAGGTTGACACCACAAAAATTAGAAGAAAAAAGAGAAAAATGGCTTTGTTACAGTTGTGATAGCAAATACACTAAAGGTCATAAGTGTGCCGAGAAGAAATTATTCTACATATATTGTGAAGAGGAAGAAGAAAAGGAACAAGAAAGGTCAAAAGAAGAGGATATACTCTAGGAACAAACCCTAGATAAAGAAGTAATGAATCCGACCAAATCTTGTAATGCATTGGCTGGAGTTACCACTCCTCAAACTATCAAGATAGAAGGACATATCAAGAAGAAAAAGGTAATAGAGTTGATTGATTCAGGAAGTACCCACAATTTTATTCATTGTAAGATAGCAAAAGAATTGAATTGCTTCCTATATCCAGCACCAGAGTGCCAAGTGATGGTTGCAAATGGAGGAATGATAGATTTCTCTAGAAAGTGCCATAATATCAAGCTATCCATGGGAGAATATGTATTGAATGGCCCAATGCTTTCCATTCCGATGGGAGGTGCTGATGTTGTACTAGGAGTTCAATGGCTACAATCCTTGGGTACAATAGCTTTTAACTTTCAAGAACTTTTAATGAAATTTTATGCAGAAGGAAAGGAAGTTGAATTAAGGGGTATTGCAGGGAAATCGGGAAACATAATCAGCTCTAACGATATGACAAAGCTTCTAAAAAAGGAACAACGAGGTGTAATTGCATAATTATGTTTGCTAGATGTTTCCACATCGAAATCATCTATTTATCCAGATCTCCAAAAGTCTTGGAAAATCATTCCAAGGTATTTGAGACTCCCAAAGGTCTCCCACCTATTCGTGATCAAGATCATGCTATTCATTTGATTCCAGGAAGTGTTCCTCCAAACATCAGGCTGTAAAGATATCCCTATTCCCAAAAGAGTGAAATTGAACGTATGGTTGCAGAAATGCTAGAGGCTAGTATAAACCTAGCCAAAGTTCTTTCTCTGCTCCAGCAGTATTGGTGCACAAGAAGGATGGATCATGGTGCATGTGTCTGGATTATAGGGAGCTCAACAAGCTCACTATTAAAGATAAGTTTCCCATTCCTGCATTGATGAATTACTGGATGAATTGCATGGATCAATTTACTTCACCAAGTTGGATCTTCGTTCAGGATATCATCAAATCAGAATGAGGACTGAAGACATTCCAAAAACAACATTTAGAACTCATGAGGTTCATTATGAATTTTTGGTCATGCCTTTTGGCCTTACCAATGCGCCTTCAACATTTCAAGGGTTGATGAATTCAATTTTCAAACCCTTCCATAGAAAACTTGTGTTAGTATTTTTTGATGATATACTAATCTACAGCAAGTCTTGGAAGGATCATGTTGAACATGTTGACAGGGTGCTACAACTATTGGAGACAAACAATTATATGCAAAAAGATCCAAATGTTTCTTTGGAGTACAAGAGGTGGAATATCTGGGTCATATTGTATCTCATGAAGGAGTTAAGGTAGACCCTAGACAAATTAAAGCCATTAAGGAATGGAGAATCCCCACATCCATAAATTCATTTGCCGACGATTTCTCGGGTTGACAAGGTAATATCGCAAGTTTGTTAAGAATTATGGGAGAATAGCAGCACCTCTAACAACATTATTGAAGAAAGATGCATTTTCATGGACTCCGGAAGCAACAAAGGCCTTTGAACATCTTAAAGAGGCAATGTGCCAAGCACCGGTCTTAGCTACACTGGACTTCACAAAAACCTGTATTGTGGAATGTGATGCTTCAGGAAATGGAATTGGTGCTGTTCTAATGCAAGATGAAAG
>APFE031758006.1:81299-109658 GCA_000404065.3 Pinus taeda
AAGATCATTGCTACATCCATGACCACCGCAAAGGGTTCCTCCACGCAGCAGCAGCAGCAAAGGGATACGGTCATGACAAAACACAGGAACAACTTCTCCTCACCCACAGGGGTACCACACAAGTTTCAGGTGGGCGGAAAAGTTTGGTTGCATCTGCAGAGAGAAAGCCTTACCAGAATCCATTAGAAACTCAGACCAACAGACATGGTCCTTACACCAGTACCAAAGCTACGAGCAACAATGCTTTGAAGCAAAACATTCCTCCATTCCTTCGCTTGCACCGAGTGTTCAATGTGGACCGTCGTCGACCATGCTTCCCACCATTTCTTGACACATCAAAGATTGCAGAATAGCTCACCAAAGAGCTAACTCAGCAGAAGCTTCCTCATCTTAGGGAGGAAATCAATGCAATGGGGACCATTGTTTCCTAAGCGGGGAGGAATGATCCAGGTGGATGTTGGTGGCCACCCACCTATCCCATTTGGACCCCCACAATTGTCTCTTTCAGTCTTTTTAGTTTCCTAAATTGTAGCACAGTTTACTATTTTTAGCAATTTTTCGGGTCCTGAACTTCCGGAGTCGTTTTGAGGCCCTAAACGACGTTTTTTGGGAAATCTGTGGGCAACGTGGGTCCATGTACCGATGTTTCCCTTCCCAAAGTGGTAGTTCTCGGATAGATATTTCTAACGAGTTATTGTACGCGTCAAACGGAGATCGTATGCTAATGTTACGACCCCGGGAAGTTGATGTACCAATTTACCCAAACGGGGCCCACGGTTTGGCGTTTCATCTTCTAGTGTTAGGTTTTGGAATGTTAAAGGTTTTCCATTATTTCTCAACAATAAATAGGCCTACGAGCCTCATTGTAACATAGTTCAGAGGCATGTAGCCACCACATCTCTTCTCAGAGATAAGCTACCATCGCCCTAGCTGGTTTATTTCCATTTCTGGTTGTAAGCATATTTCAGTATTTTCCATTAATGAAATGAAGTATTATTTCTGCTGCACATCTGTTTCTATGGTTATCTCTGTAATTTTTTGCGTTCATGTTTAAGTCCGGATCGTCTGCACATGCAACTTCTTCTCTGTTCCATTATCTGTCTTCGTGCGATCTTCATGTCACGTCGTCACCTCATAGCCCGAGTCTCCAAAGTTTCTTTCATCACTAGTGGGTCTACTTGAGCTTGCAACTTTGTTCCACCTTTTTCTTGTCAAAAACCTCCCTCTTGCGTTCCTTGCATCTGGTGTGTTGCTTGCTATGATGTTGCTACCGTCATATCTTGATGTCTTGGTCTATGAACAAATTGATGTCTTCATAGGTAGGCAAGCTCATAGACACTTGATCGGCTGCATCCCCAAGTGTGCTCTGAATGGTGTCTTCAACTCTGCTGTCCTAGAATCCATTGTACCTGTGATGATGAGAGGAAGATGAACACCTGTGATACCTGGAGACATGGCAACACACATGGCAAGAAACCTGTCAGTTGAAAACCAAAATGAACTTGAGAGTTGACTTGCAACATACTTGTGTGACTGATCATGAAGGTTTCACAATTTTGGTCGAGAGGTTGGGATACTGACTGCCAAAATTATGCAAGGCATAGTTTGGGCTATCAGGAGGTTGACTGACTGCTAGAACTATGCAATGCATAGTCCAACCTAGCCTACTAAGGACTGAAACTTCGCAATGTGTAATTTCAGTCAGCAGTGACATGCAACCGGAAAACCGCATTGCGCAGTTTCTAGGGCCAATGGGACACTACCTCCAAGAATTGCGCAATGCAAGCTTGGAGGCCAGTGCCTATCTAGGATTGTACAATTTCTGCCTTCGCTTCTAGAAATTGCACAATCCTAGATAGACACTAGCCTCTAGGCTTGCATTGTGCAATTCTTGGAGGCAATGCCCTGTTGGCCCCAGAAACTACGTAGTGCTAGCCGGGCAAGGAATGCTTTGGGCCAAGGCTGGCCAGCCCGGCTAACAGGCAATTGAAAACATGAGAAGTCTAAATAAATGGTGAGATGAGTGAAAATGAGAGTGAATGATCATTCATGCAAACATCAGGTGCAAGTTTCAGAAAACGGGAAAACATGCATGCATGTGAAGCAAGTCGCTACAACGACGACCATCCATGAAAAACAATGTCATGCATGTGACAACAATGAGATGCAAACGAAAATAGAAATGGTGGTAGTACAAGCTAGTATGTATGAAAATGACAACAATCAGTCACTGAAATCAAGAAGACAACATTCATACGAAGCGAAACACAAAAAGCACCAGAAATGCAACACAAGACATGAAAGCAAGCTTACCCCAAAAGAACTAAGTTGAATGTGCCGATGACTCCTAGATGCAACGTGGGATGTCAGAACTGCAAGGTCGATGTGAGGAATGATTTTTGCAGCAGTCGGTTCATTATTTAATAAAATCAAATATGTGACGTGCATGCCACAAATCTAGGAAGGACGACACTTGGTGGGAGGTGTTAGGTTCCTATACCAATAGGTGTCATTTTTCATGATTGACATTGATAAGGCCTAATATGTTCAAGCCTTTGGCTGGTTGCAAAGGTGTTCCATATTCCAAGAAAACAAAAAATCAAAAAATGAAAAGAGGGTGTGCCCTAAAAGAAAGATCAAAGGGAAAAAGGAATGAATTGGTCAAAAAGAAAAGAAATGAACCCCAAAGAAAAGACCATGGAAAGTGTGAAAGTCCAAAAAGCCGCTACTATTCCATTTTTGCAAACAGCTTATGGAGTACAACTACTGATTCATGTCATATTTGATGGATGGCCAAACAACACAATCTTGGCCAAATTCATATTTGAATTTCTTGTCTTAGAGATAAAGAATGAAACCTGTCCAAACTATCTAATCTTGGTAGGTAATTAGCTAGGTAGAGAAACAAGGGTGCTCAACAGCTAAATCTGAGCTCTTGGAAGAAATAAGGGCAGACTTAGATAGAAGGGCAGCTAAAAGAAAAGAAGATAGTAAGGGTTTGCTAGTTCAAATGCACCCAAGGAAGAAGGAAGAAAAAATGTTAGATGTAATAGGTTGGGTAGGCAGTTTTGATGTTGCAGAAGCAGGTTTATGAGCAATTTTGTCCTTCAAAGATAACTTACCTCTCATAAATATCATAAGCACAACGACAAGGTTTTGGCTACGAAATAGATGAAGCATGACTAACTTCCCCTCGCTCTTTTCCCAAAAACAATTACTAACCTCCCCTCCAAGGACACTGAGATCTACTCAATGCTCCTAGTTGACTTCATTTCATTCAAAAGACTAAGTAAAACTCTGTTTTCACTTAGGACATTAAAGCCACATTTCTTATGTAAAAATGTTTCTCTTCCATTATACTAAGTTTCCAAAATTCATAACTTGGATCCCTTTTTCATTTCCCTAAGCCTAAGTTTCACTTTTCAAAACTTAGTGTTTTGATTAAACCTACCTTTCATATTAAAATAATGACTTTATTATATAGCTCCCACTTAATATTTTTCTCGCCCCTATTATATAAAATGCATAAAAACCCCAAAGAATATAAATATCCTGACCCCCGGCTTATTATAGCCATATGATAACGTTTATCAGGATTAATGGCTCAATTGGGGCCATTAAGAACCCTCCGCCTACACAACTATGGGATTTGTTTAACATTTGGTTAAACAAATAACCAAACCCGCCCAGAAACATTAAGTAATACCCCGCCATACATTATAAAACGTTGATTTATATAGTGGGTCCCCACGTCATAAGCCCTCCGCCATATCCTATTCACCGCCAACTGTTGGATTTGGCCCTCACCATCCAACGGCCTACAACAATATCGGAACCCATCCAATGCCTGAAGATTAGTGTTCGGGGAACTTGGTGGTATTTCCATCGTACAAGGGACGTGCCCTCCCAGCGTATTCGCTGCCCCTCCTCCGATACCACTTAAACCAATAAACCGATGCA
Organism: Pinus taeda; assembly: GCA_000404065.3. Taxonomy (NCBI): domain Eukaryota; kingdom Viridiplantae; phylum Streptophyta; class Pinopsida; order Pinales; family Pinaceae; genus Pinus; species Pinus taeda. Next base: position 85,260 of record APFE031758006.1, read on the forward strand.
GGGAATACCGCTTACCACCCTGCTGACCCCCCCAATGATGTCATCCGCCAAGGCCCCCGCTGATGTCATAACCACATCACCATCGCCACGTCCCTGCTACATGACAAAATACTCCGTCATGCTGACGTCATCCGACCGAAAAGCGCCAAAACTCGCCAAAGTCAATTTTTGTTAAAAACCTATGAAAACGTCGTTTTCACTCATTTTCACCTGTTTGCCTCTGCACGACTATTACATGCAAATTACGACGAGGTCAATACCAGAGCTCCAGACCGCCACCCAGCCAGCCTAATCCGACGTCCCACTCTACAAATTCGTCGTCCAAACCTGCAAATTAATCCAGTGCACCGTTAAAAACAGGTATTTACCATGGTCCTACTTCTAAACCTTGTGAATTTCGCTTTTCTCTGCAAAATTGTCCAAAAGACCCAAAAAATTCTTGTTAAAATCACTATATTGCCTTCACCTAAGTGCACCAGAACCCCTGTTTTTTCCCATTTTCACAACGGAAAAGAAAAATCTGCAAATTTCATTCTTCTTTGTAAATTCATCAAACGAGCCAAGTTCAAATCCACTGTGACCTGCAATTTCTGAAGAAAAGCCCTAAGACTATTGTTTGCATACTTTTACAGCAAAAATCCCGACTTCCACAGCCAAAACACAGTGAGCAAACATGGAATCCCCCGCGCTTGTGGCCCTCAATGTTGCACCCTTCAATGCACCGCATAAAGAGTTAGAGTGGTTGCCCCTAGCTGATAGACATTTTCAGATTCAGGACCTAATGGGTGATAAAAACCACCTCCAAGCATTTTGTGAGATTAGGAATAGTTACAGGAACAATGCTGATGTTTATGGAATATGGGAATCCAATTTGCCCATATACTGTCTCCCCTCTGTCAATATTTTCCCAAAAATTATCCATTTATGTTGTGCCAATTATGAGCCCACTCAAAGAGCAATGATGACCATCTAGAACTATCCACTTTTACATTACTCATGAGTCCATAAATGAAATGTTGCACTTTAAACCTACTCAGCCTCTAGCTCCTCTGTCTATGGGATTCTTACTTGAAGAGGGCCCCAAACTACCCAAGTCAGAGTTAACCTGGATTGCTCAAACATTTATAAGGCGAGATCGCTAGCCCACAGAGCCACCTCCCTATGTCCATGTCTGGTTCAATGAGGTTGGGAAGTTCATTATTGATATGATATCTTATATCCTGGGATTCAAAACTACTGAATATGTTAATGAGACCACATTAGTTCTGTTATCCATTTTTACTCGAGGCCAGCCTCCTGCTGTCAAATATGATTATGCCACCTTCATAGCCAATAAGATACATGAGCAATTCATGAGTCTAGATAGAGAGGGAGTCTTCAAGTACTCATCCTATGTTTATTATCTATTCTTATACTATCAGACAGACAATTTTCAGTTTCCTATCAGAAAATTGGATTCCAAAGGAGAAAGAAGATCTATAGTATTTTGGACCTCAATCTTCCACCATATTTATGATTCTCCATATAACTACTTTGAATTCATTGACCTGTTTGTATATCCGGTCTCCTCTCTATTAATGAAAACTCCTCCTAGGCTTTCTATTGAGATGCAAAAGATTTTACAGCTGTCCAAAAACTACAAAATAGGTGACTGGTACTTCTACTAGAATCACACTGAGATCAGAATATATGGCTGTGAGTTGTGCCCTTACAATCTCCCTAAATATGTGCCTATGAGACTGTTTGCCTTGGAGTATTTCAGGAAACTCACAAATGCATATTTAACTCACTTTCATAGTACAAAGAAAAAGGCCCAACTGAAAATAAAAAATTAGTTAGGCCCTTTTATTATTAACAAGAAGGAAGCCTGGGCAGATGCTGATAAAATATTGGGAGAAGATCTGAAGTTAAAGAAGAGCTTTTGGTGGTCACCCTATGACCCAAATGACTTCATAAGTGATAGGAGAGCGAAATACAAGCTATCAGCCTATAAACATTCTAGGCTCCCTGAAATAGAGAAATTTGCCAATCAGAATGAGTGGGTAGAAGGTACATTGATAGAAGAAGTTACTGAGGACGAAAAAATGGAAAATGCTATGAAAGAGCTTGAAAAAATTCTTGACCTAGACTCTTTTGGACAGGTATCCTTCAAACTGCCTGAGCACACAGGAGGTGATACATCCTTTGCCGAGACTTCTCAACAGCCCACACAAAAAGCCAGCACAGGGTCAGCTAAGGGCAAGGAGGTAATAGACACAGAACAGGAAACAATGACATACCAGCCAACTACATCAAAGGAACAAGGCCAAGGGAAAGGTCCTTCAACACAGACAAAGGTACCTGATATCCCTACACTACAAACTCCTCTAAATGAGTAAAGAGGTAAGAAAAGAGACAGAGAGGAAAGCACACCCTTGAGTGGACCAGCAGAACAGCCAGGGGAAAAGAGGCAAAGGTTAAATCCTTACTCTAAAGAGGAACTCTTGGAAGAAACAACAGGAAGCTTAAGGGGTGAGGCAATGACTGGACAACAAACTTCTCCAATGGTGGGCACATCATCTAGCTCATATTAGCAAGAGCTAGAGAGGCAGCATAGTGTGGATGTTTCATCCTCCAGGCCACAAAGCAAGCAACAAAGCAAACAAGGTTCTGACATTAAGAGAACATTCACTGAGATAAAGGCAAAGAATGAGCCAATAAGAATTCAACTTTATAATCAATTGCTGAAAATGGCACCCACTAATCAACAAAGGTTAATGGCGGCATATGATATTCAAGAAGGGAAAATGATCCTTAGTCACTTCAAGCCCACAATGCAGCAACCACAGTCAGCTGCTGATTATATCAAGACTAATCTGGAGGTATTAGCCAAAGACATCCATCCAATGGACCAGATTGAATTGCATAAGCAAACCAGTGAAATGGTTTACTCTACATTGGTAGATAAAGCATTATTCGCTCACAAATTGCAGAATTCATTGCATAATACCTCTGTCTAATTAGATCTAGAAAAGGCTTCCTCTTTAGCCAAGGATAACATAATCAAGTCCTTGGAAGAGATTATTATTGAGCTGGGACATGATCCCAAAGATGCCAAAGGCATACAAGCATTAATAAAAAAGAAGGAGGAAGACATTGTAGCCCTTAGGAAGCAATTGAAGCTCCCCATTACTATGCATCCTCAAACCACAGAAGTTGTGCAGCAAAAAGAAGAAGAGGACATGATGGGTTTTCTAATGAGAATGAATCAAAGATTAACTGAGACAGAGCAGGCATTGGAGAAAGCTTTACAAGAAAATCAGGGAGAGTCGACCTACCAGCCACCCCAAATAAATCCAATAGTCACAACTGCGCCTCCTACAGTTACAACAACAGTGCCTCCCATTGTCTCAACATTAGATACATCGGCAACAACAACAACAGCAGGCAGCAACACCACTATGACAATAGAATAGTTGATAAAGGCTATGGAAGATCTAAAGCTCCAAGTGTCAAAGTTAAAGGAAGCCAAAGAGAAATTGGCAAAATTAGAAGTAAGTTATGACAATTCAAAAATGATTGTGGCAGAAAGAACAAGAGAGATAAAAGCATTGAAAACAAGGTAAGATCCTTAGAAAAGGATCTTTCTCTTCACAAACCTCTAGCAAAAATCAAAACAATTTTTTGGACTAATATTGGTCAATCCATCACTAATCAATGGAGATCAATACAAACAATCCATGAGCAAATTAACTTGATAGCACTAGCCCAGGTAGAGATTCAAAAGGCCAGGACATTATTGGGACAAATGCTCGAACAGGCCAACAGGCTAGTACATTTTTTAAATACCCACACCAGTGAAGAACTAGCAGCACTGGATATCAGGGACAAGACAGGCACCATTTTGACAGTTAAAAAAGTGTTGACCATTAGGAATTTCATACAAAATCTAGAGAGAAAGTGCCAGGAGATGCAACTAGAAATAAATGCTTTTATAGAGAGGTTTGCAATTTTGCAGGAAAAGGGTCTGCCCAGTTTATTAACCAATGATCATAAACTGATGACACATGCAAACTATGTTCGCAAGGTGAATACATATGTTGTAAACCAAATCACATCCTCACCAAGCACTTCAGAGGAAAGATCACTCCCATTAGGGGAGAGCCTCTATGACAATTTGGAAAATTTGTTTTATATAGTACTTGAAATAAAACACCTTTTCACAGTCCAACCCAATTTTTTCGGGTATACGAAAGTTGATGAAACATTAAGGAAATTTCTGAGACACCAATTGCCAGGTGACCAATGGTGGCAAAGCATGTTGGAGATTCTGTAAATGTTTATTTCATTTCTTTTTGTCACCTTTATCTTGGCAAAATTCAATGCCCATATCACATGCCATAAAGAAGAAAACAGCAAGGGATGGGAATCAAGCTGTAGCAATAGCATATTAATGACAGTCCAGATACAACCAAGAAAGCTGGGGAAACAACACAAGATATCAATAGAATACAGCTACTAGCCAACTCACTGAGCTTGAAAGTCAACATATCTGACCAACTGAAGCAACCAGCACAACAACAATTACTTCATCCTTTATTTCTCCCTGCGCTCAAGATCATTTATTTCTCATCTTGAGTTGGTAGAATGAGTTATTATTAGATATTATCTCATTTAGATATTTTGTAAACACTTTTTGTATAAATACCTCCCGAAATGAAGTATTCGAGGTTGGTTGGTGATAATTTCTTAGACTGCGCTGTAACTCAGAAGATTTTTTCAATACAAAAGTTGTTGGAATACTTTGCTGTTGGACTCTCTGGATGTGGAATTTGTGATGAGGATCATGCTACAGAATTCTTGAATCATTACATGGATCAATAAGTCCCTTCTAACTTATATTTTATTGTTTTCTGTGTTTATTATATCATATATGTCTCATGTTCCAAATAACAGGGAAGAAGAATAACTCAAAACTTGCTTGACTGTACTCTATGTTCAATCTCTGTTATTATCAATGTTTTCTTCAGAATTAGCATGAACAGGAATTCTTGACTGCTCCTGTTTCCCCTGATTCTTCCATATTGATTAAAGCTAAGAAATTCTTGATTGCTTCTTGGTCATAATCATTCATTATCCCTCTGTCTGCATGATGAAGGATACTTAACTGCCCTTCACCCACAGTCTCCATCCCATCTAATTCCAGCTTATGAATTGCTCCATGATGAATTACCTTGCTTTGTAGTACCACCTCTTAACAAAGAAACCACATCCAGTAGTTCACGCCCACAGACTCCATTAGCCCAATGGATTGAACTTCTCAGACTTGCATTCTAGTTCTACTAAACACCACCATCCAAAACTCAAAACAAAACCCTTGTACTTCTTAACTAGCCTAATATACCTTAAAAACAAAGCTAAATTACAAAGAGAGAGCCCTCTTTGGAAGCAGATTGGCTAGAATCTGTGTCTAAAATATTGTTCTATGGTTACCTCGACCGTATTCCCTCCTTAGAATTTTCCTGCGGAACAACCTGAGTGATAACATCAATGGCGACTCCGCTGGGGACCTGAATGATTGTTTGTTACTGCTGTCCATTTTCTAAAGCTACAGATGGAGCCTGAAGTTAGCGAGGTAGCCTTTGAAACTGTTGTTGCTATGCAATTATAGGAGTAAATAAAAGTTGCTTCAGTCTATCTCCAGCCTAGTTTTATGCTTTGAACAACTGTCCCAAAGACTTGATCAATTTCCTTCTTACAATAGAACTTTAGGAAATTTCAAGATTATCATTAAAACTTCTTAGAAACATATTGTTAAAAGTTGTATCCTTCAAAATATTTCAGGAAAAACTAAAAAATATATATATACTTAGAAGCTGGCTCCAAAGAAAAAGGTTTGTTATACTAGATCAAACCCAGATCCAAATCCTCCACTTATCTTTGAAAACCCTAATTTGATCCCAAATAACCTTAGAAGCCAAGATAATCTAGAAAATTTTGCTGATTTAAACTTTGACACACCTCAGCAGAACTCTATCCAAACTGAGCTTACTGCTGGAAAATCACAAGTCTTTTCTGCCATAACTGTTGCTTCACCTAGTTCACCATTAATAGTTCAAACCATCTTTTCCACTCCCCCATCCACTGCACAAATTTCCACTGTTATCCTTATTCTTCCAGCTGTTACACTTTTCTCTGTAAATATGGCAAACCGATATGCTCCCCTGCAGTTACCTACAAATCCAAGGGCTATGCCTCAAGATTATCAAAGAAAAATCACTTATTTTGATGGTACTGGCACTTACACTGCACAACAACATACAAAGAAAATGACAGACTATTTCGAGAATTATGAGATTGATGATAATGATGTGAGAATGAAGATTTTTGTCCAAAGTTTAACCAGTGATGTTAGGACCTGGTTTAGGGCACTCCCTGCAAATACAATTGCTGACCCACAAGCCCTTTATCGGACTTTCCCGAACAGATGGGAAAAGAAGAAGGATCCCCTACACATATTATTAGAATATGAGAACTTGAAAAGAGGTCCACAAGAAAGCATCCAAGATTACTGTGCCAGATTTAATAATGTATACAATGCTATCCCTCAAAATCTCAGACCTCCGCCAGACTTGGCCTTGATTAAATTCCTTGATGGATTTGACTCTGACATGGCTTACCAGCTTAGGGAAAGAGCTCCTCCAAGTTTAGAAGACTTGCAGAGTATAGCTGTCAGTGTAGAGGCCAATTTGATTTCTAAACGAAATCGAGCTAGATCTAAGAGAAGAACAACTTTTAGGGAAGAACCATCTGCCTTCGAACAAAAATTGGATATCATTATTAAAGGCATGGACGGACTTGGGGATAGAGTAGAAACAATTGAAAGAAAATCATCTTGGGATGATCAACCAAGTAACGCTGCAAGAAATCCAAACTTTAGAAAAAACCAGAACCCTAACATGGCTAAGTTTGGGCCTGACCAAAACATTAGGCCCCCATTTCAAGAAAACTATGTTGAAACTTCCACTTCTAGTGAGCCCACAGAAGATACTCAAATCAACTTAATGGGTCTCAATAGTGAACAACAAAGTTTCCTAACCCAAGAAGACCAAGAGGCTCATATTTTGGGTCAGTTTAAAATTCAGTAAGGAGAATCCTTTGATTTTAAGGAATGATATGACACAGCTGTCTATGAAGTTCACAAACAATATAAGCTGAGAAGCAGAATGGTAGATGTTCCTGAGCCCGAAAAGCAGAAAGATGCCAAGTAGCCTAGAAAAACAAAGTTTAATACCCCCCCACACAAACTCCTCCTAACTCAAATCCTAACCCAAACAGTCCAACCATTGAAGATATTTCAGATGATCAAGAACATAATAAACAATCATCAGCTCCCATTTCTTCCAAAGAAATTGTGGGAGAACCTTTATGAATTAACATAAGAACAACTTCAACTCCGGATGACATACCTGAAAAGGAGATGCACATTGAAAACGCAACAGAAAAAGAAAACCTTGCTGCCCGAAATGCAAAAATTAAAGCAGAAAAGCCTTTCAACCTTGAAACCGAAATAGGCAAATTGAAGATAGCCATTCTGCTGTCCGAATTGGCTAAACATGATGTCTATAGACAACAAATCAGTAGATCACTACAAATTTCAGAACACAAAGATGTAGTGAATGTCTTAGATGACCAGCCAGAATTAATTTTTGGCTGTGAAGCAAATGGGAAATCAGTTGATGGAGGATTTCCTCCCTTCTATGTAAGTTTAAACATTCATGACAAAGTGCTTCACAATACAATGTTTGATTCTAGAGCTTCCCATAATCTAATGCCCAAATCGGTCATGGAAAATTTCGACCTAGATATCACAAGGCCATATAAAGACCCATTCTCATTTGATTCTAGTCAAGTTAGGTGCCTAGGATTGATTAAAGATCTGTGTGTATCATTGGTACAATACCCTACCAAGACAATTCTAATGGATGTGGTAGTGGCTGATATCCCACCCAAATATGGAATGTTATTATCTAGATCCTGGGGTGCCAAGCTTCAGGGCTCTTTACAACTTGATATGTCCTATGCCACCATATCAGTGTTTGGTCAACCAAAGGGGTTGTACAGAGAAGCTTTGATGAAATATGTGGTCAGCAGCCAAGAAAAACCTCAGAATTTTCCCATCTATTCCATGCATTCTGATATGGAATCCTTCATACTATACAATGATGAACTTTACCCTCCAGCTGATGTCAATGCTTTAGACTTAGAGCAAAAAAATTTCATAAATAAGGAATCTAGTATTCAAGAGCAACAAATTTCTGCAAACAATGATATATCAGACCACCAAGGAAAAACAGATGAAATTAAAGGAGTGTGTATGCCCAGCAAACAAATCATTTAGACTCCAAATCCTTACTATAGACATCAAACCCTTTGGTATTTGGAATTTGATGGATCTGTCAATAAACTAGGAGCAGGGGCAGGCATTTGGATACATAATATGCAAAATGATCATGTTGAAGGATATGCATACAAGCTAAATTTTAGGTGCACAAACAACATGGCTGAATATGAAGCTCTCTTGCTAGGACTTAAAATGATCAAAAGTCTAGGGGAATTTAGGATATCAATTTTGGGAGACACTGATTTGGTTATTCAATAAATGAAAGGAACCTTCCTCACAAATGATCTCAAGTTAAAAGCTTATAGAGGGGCAACAATTGAAATACTCAATACCTTTCTAGAATCACAGCTTACCAAAATTCCAAGGAACCACAATTTGCACACTCACAGCTTGGCAACATTTGCCAGCACTTGTAAACTGTCATTTCAACCTAATCATCATTTTACAACTGAAATTAAACACAGGCCAATTGTACCAGACAATGTAAAAAATTGGCAAGTGTTTGACAATGACACTCAAATCAATAATTTCCTCACTTTAAAAGAAGAATTCTCTACCACAAATATAGACACTCGCAACAGTTGTGAAGATCATCAAATCGACAAAATTCAAAAACATATTTCAGCTGAAACAGTGAATCAGATTTTGCATCCAACAATCTTTACCAGCAAAAAATTACAAGAACTGAAAGAAATAAACTTTTATGAAATTGTTGAACGAGAGTCTGAAGTGATTGAGTTAAAGGATAATTTTTTATCCACAGGCTTGTCTCCTCTGGAGGATATTTTTTACTCTAATGACATTCCAAGAAAATCCAAAGATGATAAAATTGTCCAAAACTTTGCCACTTGACCAAAAGCTTAAATATATTGAACTCTTCAGAGAATTTCAAGATGTTTTTGCATGCAGTTATGAAGATCTCAAGTCTTATGATACCTCTGTTATCCAGCACACCGTACCTCTTAAAGAAAATCAAAAACCTTTCAAGCAAAAACTCAGAAGGGTAAATCCTGTACTTCTTCCTCTCATTGAAAAGGAAGTCAAGAGACTGTATCAAACTGGGATAATTGTGCCTATTAGATTTTCGGAATGGGTCTCCAATTTAGTGCCTACTAGGAAGAAAACAGGAGAAATAAGATTGTGTGTTGATTTGAGAAATTCAAATAAAGTCTCTTTAAAAGACCACTATCCCTTGCCCAAGATGGACCACATTTTACAAAAGGTAGTGGGAGCTTCTAGAATTTCACTGCTAGATGGATTTTCAGGCTTCAACCAGATTTTAGTTTACCCTGATGATCAAGATAAGACTGCTTTCACAACACCTTGGGGAACTTTTAAGTATGTGAAAATGCCATTCGGACTCAAGAATGTAGGGGAAACTTTCCAGCGCACAATGGACATAGCTTTTGCTAAAGAAATTCATGATTTCCTAGTCATATACCTAGATGATCTCACTACCTTTTCCAAGTTAGACTAACAACACCTAGATCATCTTAGACAAGTGTTTATAATCTGCAGAAAGTATGGTATATCACTAAACCCAAAGAAATCATTATTTGGCCTAGAAGAAGGCAAACTGTTAGGTCACGTAATCTCAAAAGATGGCATAAGAATTGATCTAGACAGAATACAAGCCATTCTGCAAGTTCCTCACCCTAGAAATATCAAAGAATTGCAAGCTTTCCTAGGAAAAATCAATTTTCTAAGAAGATTCATACCCAACTTGGCTGAACTAATAAGATTGCTGAGCAACATGCTAAAGAAGGATTCCAAGGTCAAATGGACAACAGAAGCCAAACAAGCATTTGAAGAAATCAAAATGGCTCTAACTAAAACACAAGTCCTTACAAGCCCAAAATTTGACAGAGACTTTATAATCTTTTCCTTTGCATCTAAACATACTATTGTTGTTGTTTTATTACAGAAAGATGACCAAGGATGTGAAAAGCCCATAGCTTTTTTCAGCAAAGCGCTTAGAGATTCACCTTTAAAATATCAAATCATGGAAAAACAGGCTTATGCCCTTGTAAAAGCTATCAAGGACTTCAGAGTTTATATCTTATACTCTCATGTAATAGCTTATGTACCAAATACTGTTGTCAAGGATATTCTAACTCAAGAAGGAATTGAAGGCAAAAGGGGCAAATGGATAGCTAACATTTTGGAATATGACATCGAAATTAAACCAATAAAGCTAATAAAAGGACAAGGATTAGCTAAAGTTATGACTGAAACCAATTTTCAGGCCCTTGACATAAATGAACTGGATAATGAACAGGAGATGGCGACTCCACAGATCAATCAAGCCTTTTTACAATCACCTTGGTATGTTGATATAATTAATGTATTGTTAAACCTTCAGGCTCCTCCAGGGTTATCCAGGACTAAGAAAAGATTTCTGAAAATGAAAGCTTCAAAATTTTGTGTTTTAGATGATGCTTTGTTTTGGAAAAATCATGAAGGAATTTTACTAAATTGCTTAACAGAGAATGAAACTCACAAAATGTTGAAAGAATTTCATGCAGGGGACTGTGGTGGACATTTGTATTGGAAATCAACTGCTGATAAAATCCTAAGGGCTGGATTTTGTTGGCCCACTCTATTTGTTGATGTAAAAAAGTTTGTTACTGCTTGCCACAAATGTCAAATCTTTGAAGGCAAGAAGAAGCTTCTACCTCTACCCCTCAAGCCAATTTCCACTGAAAGACCATTTTAGCAATGGGGTTTAGACTTCATTGGGGAAATCCACCCTCCATCCTCTAGCCAGCACAAATGGATTCTGACTGCCACAAATTATTTCACCAAGTGGATAGAAGCCATTCCCTGTAGACAAGCCAATGATTCAGTGATCATGCAATTTCTAGAAACCAATATTATGCCTAGATTTGGCTGTCCGGAAAAAATTATAACTGACAATGCTACTGGTTTTAAATCCAAGAGAATGATCAATTTTTGTCATAAGTACCACATTGCCTTAGGTCACTCCACAGCCTATTACCCTCAAGGTAATGGTCTAGCTGAGTCATCCAATAAGAGCTTGATCAAAAATCATTAAGAAATTATTGGAAGAAAACAAGAAAAACTGGCATAAAAAGCTTATCAATGCACTTTGGGCAGACAGATTGACTACAAAGAGATCCATTGGAACAAGCCCCTATCAATTGGTTTATGGCATGGAGGCTAGATTTCCTTCATCTTTGGGAATCCCTGTAATAAAATTGTTAGAAGAAGTGCAGGCAGAACCCAATGACATTCAGAGAAGAATCAATCAGACTATTTATTTGCAGCAGACTAGAGAAGAAGTGTATCAAAGATCTCAAGTTCTACAAGAAAAACTTAAGAAGATATTTGACAAGACGACAAAGGAAGAAGATTTTTTCGTAGGAGACAAAAAACTGAAATGGGATTCTAGAAGGGAAGATAAAGGAAAACTTGGGAAATTTGACTTCCTATGGAAGGGACCTTTTATTATTCAGGCTTCACAAGGAAACAACACCTACTTTTTGAAAATCATGGGTGGTACAGAAGCACAAGATGGACCAGTTAATGGTCGGATGATCAAGCATTATTTTGATCCACTTTGTTGAAGATGTTAGGACTCTAACTTGTACATAAAAAGGTTTAATTTCTGCAGTTTATTACAGCAATAAGGTAGGAAGGAATATGTAGCAAATTTTGAGGAACAGTCAAGGAACTGTCCTACCGTTCTATGCTACCTATTAGTTTATCAGAAGAATTGAAGAGGAAGATTTGGGAGCTCTAAATATCAGAAAAAACATTGAGACAGACTATCCCAAAACAGAGCTGCAATTGTTTGAATGAGTTCATGAGAAATATATATATATCTATATATATATATATATATATATATATAATATATATATTATATATATATTATATATATATATATATTATATATATATATATATATATATATATATATATAATATATATATAATATATATATATATATATATATATATATATATAATATATATATATTTATATATATATAATATATTGCAAGAGGTACAATTTTGTTTGCAGCAAAGGAAAAATTTAAAAAAACAACAAGAATTGTACATAAGGCCATCTAACCTGCTGTTCTTGACTTTTCATTAAGAAAAGCCATCCCCAAGTGGAGCCACTGTTAGGTTCCTATACCAATAGGTGTCATTTTTCATGATTGACATTGATAAGGCCTAATATGTTCAAACCTTTGGCTGGTTGCAAAGGTGTTCCATATTCCAAGAAAACAAAAAATCAAAAAATGAAAAGAGAGTGTGCCCTAAAAGAAAGATCAAAGGGAAAAAGGAATGAATTGGTCAAAAGAAAAGAAATGAACCCCAAAGAAAAGACCATGGAAAGTGTGCAAGTCCAAAAAGCCACTACTATTCTATTTTTGCAAAGAGCTTATGGAGTACAACTACTGATTCATGTCACAGTTGATGGATGGCCAAATAGCACAATCTTGGCCAAATTCATATTTGAATTTCTTGTCTTAGAGATAGAGAATGAAACCTATCCAAACTGTTCAATCTTGGTAGGTAATTAGCTAAGTAGAGAAACAAGGGTGCTCAACAGCTAAATCGAAGCCCCTGGAAGAAATAAGGGTAGACTTAAATAGAAGGGCAACTAAAAGAAAAAAAGAGAGCAAGGGTTTGCTAGTTGAAATGCACCCAAGGAAGAAGGAAGAAAAAATGTTAGATGTAATAAGCTGGGTAGGCAGTTTTGATGTTGCACAAGCAAGTTTATGAGCAATTTGGTCCTTCAAAGATAACTTATCTCTCATGAATATCATAAGCACAATGGCAAGGTTTTGGCTACGAAACAGATGAAGCATGACTAACTTCCCCTCGCTTTTTTCCCAAAAATAATTACTAACCTCCCCTCCAAGGACACTGAGATCTACTCAGTGCTCCTAGTTCACTTCATTTCATGAAAAAGACTAAGTAAAACTCTGTTTTCACTTAGGACATTAAAGCCACATTTCTTGTGTAAAAATGTTTCTCTTCCATTATACTAAGTTTCCAAAATTTATAACTTGGATCCCTTTTTCATTTCCCTAAGCCTAAGTTTCACTTTTCAAAACTTAGTGTTTTGATTAAACCTACCTTTCATATTAAAATACTAACATTATTATATAGCTCCCACTGAATATTTTTCCCGCCCCTATTATATAAAATGCATAAAAACCCCAAAAAATATAAATATCCTGCCCCCGGCTTATTATAGCCATATGGTAACATTTAACGGGATTAATGGCTCAACCGAGGCCATTAACAAGCCTCCGCTTACACAACTAAGGGATTTGTTTAACATTTGGTTAAACAAATAACCAAACCTGCCCAGAAACATTAAGTAATACCCCGCCATACATTATAAAACGTTGATTTATATAGTGGGTCCCCACGTCATAAGCCCTCCACCATATCCTATTCACCGCCAACCATTGGATTTGGCCCTCGCCATCCAACGTCCTACAACAATATCGGAACCCCTCTGATGCCCGAAGATTAGCGTCCAGGGAACTGGGTGGTATTTCCGTCGTACAAGGGACATGTGGCGCCCTCCCGGCGTGTTCACTGCCCCTCCTCCGATACCACTTAAGCCAATAAAGCGGTGCGGGGAATACCGCTTACCACCCCGTTGACCCCCCCGATGACATCATCTGCCAAGTCCCCCGCTAATGTCATAGCAATGTCACCATTGCCACATCCCCGCTACATGACAAAATACTACGTCATGCTGACATCATCCAACCGAAAAGCGCCAAAACCAACCAAAGTCAATTTTTGTTAAAAACCCATGAAAATGTCGTTTTCACTCAGTTTTGCCTGTTTGCCCCTGCACGACTATTACATGCAAATTACGCGAGGTCAATACCAGAGCTCCAGTCCGCCACCCGGCCAGCCTAATCCGACGTCCCACTCTGCAAATTCGTCGTCCAAACCTACAAATTACTCCAATGCATCGTTAAAAACAGGTATTTACAGTGGTCCTACTTCTAAACCCTGTGAATTTCGCTTTTCTCTGCAAAATTGTCCAAAAGACCCAAAAAATTCTTGTTAAAATCACTGTATTGCCTTCACCTAAGCACACCAGAACCCCTGTTTTTGCCCATTTTCACAACGGAAAAGAAAAATCTGCAAATTTCCTTCTTCTTTGTAAATTCATCCAACAAGCCAAGTTAAAATCCATTGTGACCTACAATTCCCGAAGAAAATCCCCAAGACTATTGTTTGCATACTTTTACTGCAAAAAGCCCGACTTCCACGACCAAAACACAGTGAGCAAACATGGAATCCCCCGCGCCTGTGGCCCTCAATGTTGCACCCCTCAATGCACCACATAAAGAGTTAGAGTGGTTGCCCCTAGCTGATAGAGATTTTCAGATTCAGGACCTAATGGGTGATCAAAACCACCTCCAAGCATTTTGTGAGATTAGGAATAGTTACAGGAACAATGCTGATGTTTACGGAATATGGGAATCCAATTTGCCCATATACTGTCTCCTCTCTCTCAATATTTTCCCAGAAATTATCCATTTATGCTGTGCCAATTATGACCCCACTCAAAGAGCAGTGATGACTCCATCTGGAACTGCCCTCTTTTACATTACTCCTGAGTCCATAAATGAAATGTTGCACTTTAAACCTACTGAGCCTCTAGCTCCTCTGTCTATGGGATTCTTACTTGAAGAGGGCCCCAAACTACCCAAGTCAAAGTTAACCCGGATTGCTCAAACATTTATAAGGCCAGTTCGCCAACCCACAGAGCCACCTCCCTATGTCCATGTTTGGTTCAATGAGGCTGGGAAGTTCATTATTGATATGATATCTTATATCCTGGGATTCAAAACAACTAAATATGTTGATGAGACCACATTAGTTCTGTTATCCATTTTTACTCGAGGCCAGCCTCCTCCTGTCAAATATGATTATGCCACATTCATAGCCAATAAGATACATGAGCAATTCATGAGTCTAGACAGAGAGGGAGACTTCAAGTACTCATCCTATGTTTATGATCTGTTCTTATATTATCACACTGACAATTTTCAGTTTCCTATCAAAAAATTGGATTCCAAAGGAGATAGAAGATCTGTAGTATTTTGAACCTCAATCTTCCACCATATTTTTGATTCTCCATATACCTACTTTGAATTCATTGACCTGTTTGTATATCCGCTCTCCTCTCTATTAATGAAAAATCCTCCTCCTAGGCTTTCTGTTGAGATGCAAAAGATTTTACAGTTGTCCAAAAACTACAGAATAGGTGACTGGTACTTCTACCAGAATCACACTGAGATCAGAATATATGGCTATGAGCTGTGCCCTTACAATCTCCCTAAATATGTGCCTATGAGACTGTTTGCCTTGGAGTATTTCAGGCAACTCACAAATGCAGATTTATCTCACTTTCATAGTACAAAGAAAAAGACCCAGCTGAAAATAAAAAATCAGCTTGGCCCTTTTATTATTAACAAGAAGGAAGCCTGGGCAGATGCTGATAAAATATTGGGAGAAGATCTCAAGTTAAAGAAGAGCTTTTGGTGGTCACCCTATGATCCAAATGACTTCATAAGTGATAGGAAAGTGAAATACAGGCTATCAGCCTATAAACATTCTAGGCTCCTTGAAATAGAGAAATTTGCCAATCAGAATGAGTGGGTAGAAGGTAAATTGATAGAAGAAGTTACTGAGGAAGAAAAAATGGAAAAATCTATGAAAGAGCTTGAAAAAATGCTTGACCTAGACTCTTTTTGACAGGTGTCCTTCAAACTGCCTGAGCACACAAGAGGTGATACATCCTTTGCCGAGACTTCTCAACTTCCTACACAAAAAGCCAGCACAGGGTCAGCTAAGGGCAAGGAGGTAATAGACACAGAACAGGAAACAATGATAGACCAGCCAGCTACATCAAAGGAACAAGGCCAAGGGCAAGGTCCTTCAACACAGACAAAGGTACCTAAGATCCCTACACTACAAACTCCTCTAAATGAGGAAAGAGGTAAGAAAAGAGATAGAGAGGAAAGCACACCCTTGAGTGGACCAGCAAAACAGCCAGGGGAAAAGAGGCAAAGGTTAAATCCTTACTCTGAAGAGGAACTCTTGGAAGAAACAACAGGCAGCTTAAGGGGTGAGGCAATGACTAGACAACAAACTTCTCCAATGGTGGGCACATCAGCTAGCTCATACCAGCAAGAGCTAGAGAGGCAGCATAGTGTGGAGGTTTCATCCTCCAGGCCACAAAGCAAGCAACAAAGCAAGCAAGGTTCTAACATTAAGAGAACATTCACTAAGATAAAGGCAAAGAATGAGCCAATAAGAATTCAACTTTATAATCAATTGCTGAAAATGGCCCCCACTAATCAACAAAGGTTAATGGCAACATATGATATTCAAGAAAGGAAAATGATCCTTAGTCATTTCAAGCCCACAATGCAGTAGCCATAGTCAGTTGCTGATTATATCGAGACCAATCTGGAAGTATTAGCCAAAAACATCCATCCAATGGACCAGATTGAATTGCATAAGCAAACCTGTGAAATGGTTTACTCTACCTTGGCAGATAAAGCATTATTCGCTCACAAATTGCAGAATTCATTGCATAATACCTCTGTCCAATTAGATCTAGAAAAGGCTTCCTCTTTAGCCAAGGATAACATAATCAAGTCCTTGGAAGAGATTATCATTGAGCTGGGACACGATCCCAAAGATCCCAAAGGCATACAAGCATTAATAAAAAAGAAGGAGGAAGACATTGCAGCCCTTAGGAAGCAACTGAAGCTCCCCATTACTATGCATCCTCAAACCACAGAAGTTGTGCAGCAAAAAGAAGAAGAGGACATGATGGGTTTTCTAATGAGAATGAATCAAAGATTAACTGAGACAGAGCAGGCATTGGAGAAAGCTTTACAAGAAAAGCAGGGAGAGTCGACCTCCCAGCCACCCCAAATAAATCCAATATTCACAACTTGCTCCTCCTACAGTTACAACAGCAGTGCCTCCCATTGTCTCAGCAACAGATACATCAACAACAACAACAACAACAGGCAGCAGCACCACTATGCAAGAGAACATTTGATAAAGGCTTATGGAAGATCTAAAGCTCCAAGTGTCAGAGTTAAAGGAAGCCAAAGAGAAATTGGAAAAATTAGAAGTAAGTTATGATAAATCAAAAATGACTGTGGCAAAAATAATAAGAGAGGTAAAAGCATTGGAAAACAAGGTAAGATCCTTAGAAAAGGATCTTTCTCTTCACAAACCTCTAGCAGAAATCAAAACAATTTTGTGGACTAATATTGGGCAATCCATCACTAATCAATGGAGATCAATACAAACAATCCATGAGAAAATTAACTTGATAGCACTAGCCCAGGTAGATATTAAAAAGGCAAGGACATTATTGGGACAAATGCCCGAACAAGCCAACAGGATAGAACATTTTTTAAATACCCATACCAGTGAAGAAATAGTAGCACTGGATATCAGGGACAGGACAGGCACCATTTTGACAGTTAAAAAAGTGTTTACCATGAGGAATTTCATACAAAATCTGGAAAGAAAGTGCCAGGAGATGCAACTAGAAATAAATGATTTTACAGAGAGGTTTGCAATTTTGCAGGAAAAGGGTCTGCCCAGTTTATTAACCAATGATCATAAACTGATGACACATGCAAACTATGCTCACAAGGTGAATACATATGTTGCAAATCAAATCACATCCTCACCAAGCACTTCAGAAGAAAGATCACTCCCATCAGGACAGAGCCTGTATGATAGTTTGGAAAATATGTTTTATATAGAACATGAAATAAGACATATTTTCACAGTACAACCCACTTTTTTCAGGTATAAGGAAGTTGATGAAACATTAAGGAAATTGTTGAGACACCAATTGCCAGGTTACTAATGGTGGCAAAGCATGTTGGATATTTTGTAAATGTTTCTTTCATTTCTTTTTGTCACCTTTATCTTGGCAAAATTCAATGCCCGTATCACATGCCATAAAGAAGAAAACAACAGGGGACGAGAATCAAGCTGTAGCAATAGCATATTAATGACAGTATAGATACAGCCGAGAAAGCCGGGACAACAACACGAGATATCAATAGAAGACAGCTAGCAGCCGGCTCACTGATCTTGAAAGTCAATATATCTGACCAACTGAAGTAGCCAACACAACAGCAATTACTTCATCATTTATTTCTCCCTACATTCAAGATCATTTATTTCTCATTTTGAGTTGGTAGAATGAGTTATTGTTAGATATTATCTCATTCAGATATTTTGTAAACACTTTTTGTATAAATACCTCCCCAAATGAAGTATTCGGGGTTGGTTGGTGATAATTTCTTAGACTACGCTGTAACTCAGAAGATTTTTTCAATACAAAAGTTGTTGGAATACTTTGTTGTTGGACTCTCTAGATGTGGAATTTGTGATGAGGATCATGCTACAGAATTATTGAATCATTCCATGGATCAATAAGTCCCTTCTAACTTATATTTTATTGTTTTCTGTGTTTATTATATCATATATGTCTCATGTTCCAAATAATAGGGAAGAAGAATAACTCAAAACTTGCTTGACTGTACTCTATGTTCAATCTCTGTTATTATCAACGTTTTCTTCAGAATTAGCATGAACAGGAATTCTTGACTGCTCCTGTTTCCCCTTATTCTTCCATATTGATTAAAGCTATGAAATTCTTGATTGCTTCTTGGTCATAATCATTCATTTTCCCTCTGTCTGCATGATGAAGGATACTTAACTGCCCTTCACCCACAGTCTCCATCCCATCTAACTCTAGCTTATGAATTGCTCCATGATTAATTACCTTGCTCTGTAGTACCACCTCTTGACAAAGAAACCACATCCAGTAATTCACCCCCACAGACTCCCTTAGCCCAATGGATTGAACTTCTCAGACTTGCATTCCAATTCTACTAAACACCACCATCCAAAACTCAAAACAAAACCCTTGTACTTCTTAACTAGCCTAATATACCTTAAAAACAAAGCTAAATTACAAAGAGAGAGCCCTCTCTGTATGTAGATTGGCTAGAATCTGTGTCTAAAAGATTGGTCTATGGTTACCTCGGCCGTATTCCCTCCTTAGAATTTTCCTGGGGAACAACCTAAGTGATAACATCATTGGCGACTCCGCTGGGGACCTAAATGATTGTATTAATTTTATGTTTTAATTTCCTTATTTACAAGCTGATATATTAATAGATGATATATGAGTAGATGATATATTAATTTTATGTTTTAATTTCCTTATTTGCGAGATTTTAGTTTTTCTGTGACTAATGTATTTTTGTCGTTGAAGTCCTTGGTTTCCTTGGTTATATAAATCGATTTATTAGCCCAAAAATGGATCTAGGCCTAGATTTGAATTGTGCATGAAAAACAACAAGCACTGGATATTCTTGAGAGCATTGAAAATTCTTTCCACATAAATCTAAAACACAAATTGCTCCTCTTTAAAATCTGATAATCCAAAGCATATATAAATCACTGCTAATCACACTTTAATTCTCCTTTGATTTTATTAATTTACTCAATATTAAAAATGCATCTCTTTTTTTTATACAAAAATTTAGTAAATTTTTAAATATTTATTATTATTTTGAACCTAATTGATTTCCAATGAGTATTGAAACCAGTGAGTGTGACAATTACTTCAACCTTTTGGTAATGAGCCTCATCATTGGGTAACTATATGAACCTTAATACACCTCGTAATTTATTCAAATCAGCTCCTCTTAATTTATTGCATATTTTGATTGTATTTTGCTTAATGAGATGAGTCAAAGTGAGATATTTTGCCTAGTGGACTAATGTGCATTTATTGCAGGTTTTTGAGACCAAATCATGGAATTTTTGGTTAATTAAGGGCTGAAACTCGAATGGGACAAGGAAGAGAGATTGTAGGAGGTAGAACCTCCTCATTTACTCCTAACTCATTCAAATATTCCTTCATCAATCACACCAACTCAGAGTACAAACAGCCAAGTCATGGAGATCCAAAGGCAGCCAAGCAAGTGACAGTTAAAGAGCTAGTTTATCTCGAGTTTGGGTGTCGTGCCTCCCTAGATTTTAGGAAGTCGTTATATACTTCAGTTGTATAAATAAAGAGGCCTAGAGCCTCATTAGGATTCAATTTTTTTTTGTAAAAACACTAGTCATTTTCAAGTTCAAGACTTTTGGAAGACAGTGTTATGTAATTTTCTGTTTCGATAATGAGAATGAGCATTTCCTTGATCCAGCACTGAGTTGACTCAGAGGGCTGAAGCTCTTGGGTTAGCCCAACCCTAGCAGAAAAGGTTCCTCTTCTTGTATTTGTATGTTTAGTTGATTTCATAGTTGAATTGTCTTTAGAGTTATTTCATTGCAAGTAGTTGCGGATTTGATTAGTTTGTTTCCATTTGTGCTTTACTTCAGCAGTAGCTTAGAGGAGATAAAGGAACATCAAAACGTTGTCAGTAGGTGGTGTTGGCCTCACTCCTTCCTTCAGGGATCATGGTTTGAGAAAAGAACTCCTATGTAGCCCCAAAAAGACATAATTCTAGTTTCTCATGGAATTTAGCGTTTTCTGTACTTAGGCCAACATTTGATCAATTTGCAAGAGTATGATTTAGTTATCATTTCTTCTATCTTTAGTTTTACTTCATATCTCATCAAGGTTTCATCTTATTCTGCAACTTTTCCTCATGCATGAAGTAGACAACTAGCTCATGAAATTCGGTTTTCCTTAGTTAATCGAAATCCTTCTTATTTACATGATTTATGGATAAATGTAAATGTTTGATGCAGTGCAGGAGTTTCAGCAGTACATAGAGATGTCATGATCAACAACCTCATCCCATCTATCCATGATCATTCTTTTCTTTCACTAAAACCCTCACCAATTTCATCATTTCACAAGAATACTTCTCCAAGCTTGTTGAGCAAATCCAGCGATCTCCCAAATTTGGTTTTGAGTTCTGAAGTGGTCCTAGGCACTCCCTTGCCTCATTCCATCCACCAACCACCTTTTTTAAGCCTTCCATCACCTTCAACATCCATCCTTTTTCTCTCGACTGTATCTTGTAGGAATACAAGGGATTCTATAGGTTTTTAGGACATCCTGTAGAACGCATTAGGACATCATGTAGGTTGACCTATAGTGGCCGATTTTGAGGCCAAATTGAGGAAAAATCTGCTAGGAAGCTAGAAAAGGACCCTTGCTTGTCTTGCAAGCCTTCTGACAATTTACCATCATCCCTAAGCCACCTTCCACATCACCAAAAGATATTAGCTTTCACACTTTCACATAAAACAGACAAAATGAAAAATAGATTTATTTTATTCATTTACATGCACAGTAGTAGAATGCTTGATGTTTTGAATTTGCATGCTTATGATAGTAGGATTGCATACATGTTAACTTAATATTATTTTGAAGTGAATCCTCTTAGTAGTTAGAAGAATGGTGTGTTTTAGCATTGATTTCGGTCTTTTTCCTTGTTGTAGTAGACAAGCTTTCTCTTAGTGTAGATTTATCTTTTCCTCATTGGTGATCAAGCTTCTTCTGAATCCATAGAAGTCTGGTTTGAAACACCTTAGTGCTCTATCGCCATCTTAGCAGTGACAAAGAGTAGACCCTCACATTTACTTGTGTATACAACACTGTCACCTCCAAGTTTGTATGAATCCCAAGTTGATAAAGTAAAGTTGGTAGCCCCAAGAGTTGCAGTATTCTTGTTGCAATACTGATGCTCATCACTTTTTGGTGCTGTTTCCGGGGAGGTGTCTGAGTACTATGTGATTATTGATTTCTTTCTTCCATTTCTTATCTTTGACATTCTGCTATTAATTTCATTTATGCAAAAGTAAACTAGTTTTCTTTCTTTTCCATTCTGCATTCTTTGCTTTCTTTTCCATTCTACAAGTGAGATTTCATTCAGTCAGTTAGTTTCCACTCAGTTTGTAATTTCAATTCTGCAATTATTTTCAAAGCTTGAAAAAACATGAAACAAAACAAAAACACTTCTTTCATGCCTCGTAGGAATAGGGATAACTTAGGGAAATTTATGCCAAATACCCCCACTGCTTCAAACAGCCAGCATTCCCTCTTCTTTAGTGACTGTGAATTTGAGGAACCCTAAGGTGAACAACCATAAATATTTGAAGAGCCTATAGGGGGAGAAGAAGAAGAAGAACTCATTCCAACTGACCCAATGCTGAAAATAGAAATGATAGAGGTAATAGAGAAAGTTTTGAGGGTGCCTTTCCCATCTCAGAAACTAATGGGGATACCAAGATGAATAATATAAGCCCCTCTATTCTTCCTCATTTCCATGCCCTGACCTCAGAAGATCCAGACACTTTCTTGTTTGAGTTTGCTATCATATGCAGAACCTATTATTACATCAATGATGAGCAGAAGTTGAAACTATTCCCATTAAATCTCAAAGATGTAGCTTTGCTTTGGTTCATGGGTTTACCTAGGGATAACATCACAACTTGGGCTCAGATGCAGCAAGCCTTCAACAAGTATTGAGACTACTACAGGTCCAAAGACACTAGAGAAGAAATTTTTAGGATGACCTTAGGGCATGATGAATTCCTAGAGGATTATGAAGAAATATTCCAGCTTAGCTACAAAGGGCCAAGTGCACACTTGATCCTGAGTTGCTGAATTTAGTCCTGCTTAGAGGGGTAAGGGAAGATCTTTCAGATACCCTAAACTTGGTAGCAGGATGGGACATCTACCGGCTACCCTATGAAGATATCAAGACTATCTTTAAGAATCATTCTAGGGTAGCTAGGAAAAAGGGCAGGGGTAGTCAACCTATGTTAAGTCCATCACCTTCCAATACATCCATCAAAGGTGAAATTGAAAATATGCTGGAAGATTTCAAGAGTAAGATGTTGCAAACCCTTGCCCTATAGATGGACACCATGCACATCAAGAGAAATTAGGAGGAGGTAGAGAGATCCTTAGCCATTTTCCGCCCTAGATGCATAAGGAGGCACCCTAGGAATGAATGTCCATTGAACTTGATTGAAGTCTACTCAGTCTGTGAAGAAAACCACTCCACAGAAAAGTGCCCTTCTCTACCTAGACTAAAAGCTATGTATCAGGGAACTAAAGTGGTGAATGAACATCTCTACTACATAAATCAAAGGAGACCTCATGGACCTCAGCCATACCAGCAGGGCATGCAAGGGTCATCCCATGCCTATTACAACCCCAACCAGACCACATCCATTCCCTCTTGGCCCCCCCTACTCATCCTTCCTGGTCTACACCTCCTCCTTGGTCCTTTGCACCTCAGTACCATTCTTATCCAACCATCCAGTCATTTCAACCATATGCTCCACCACAACCTCTGTGGAATGCACCGCCCCAAGGGTCGAGGCCCCCATACAACAATGCTCCAGCTTTATTTCCTTCACCACCTACTCAACCACAATTTTTACACACTGCTCCACCCAAACAACCCCAGATGCTTACCAAGCCAAATCTGAACCTGAACAACAGACATGCACATCAAGTATAAAGTGGAGAGACATCATATCCTACTTATGCTGTGGAGATTCAGGAAATCAACCTGACACCTGGGAGAGTACTCCCAGAAAACCAACCTTTACCTCAACCTAGGGAGAGTGAGGAAGAAAGAGAAGAAAACATGCCTAGAGTAAATCCATCACACTTTCCTGAGATATTAACTCAACCAATCCATGCTACCCCAGAAGAGATTGAACTTCTAGGACAATTGAAAAATCTATGTGTCAAAATTCCACTTCTCCAAGCCATAAAGGATGTACCTATTTACAACTAGTTGATTAAGAAGAAGTGTTTCAAACATCCAGGGAGGAAAAAAAGAGACACCCCTACCATTAATGTCATTGGACAGCTATCTAACAGTCTTGCAACTTGTAGACCGTTCCATAGTGACCCTTGAGGGGATTGTGGAGGATGTGATGGTCTCCATTGACTCTTGGAAGTACCCTATA
>APFE031758006.1:111240-125101 GCA_000404065.3 Pinus taeda
TAGATGGATACTATCGAAGGTTTATAAAAGACTTTAGCAAGTTAGCTTCTCCTTTATTTGGGTTGTTGGCCAAAGACTCTGAACTTGTATGGTCAAAAAGCTATCAAGAGGCCTTGGACACCCTGAAGGACAAGTTGACGACTACACCTATTCTCTGAGGCCCAAATTGGGCCCTTCCTTTTCATATACATGATGATGCCTCACACAAAGCCATAGGAGCAGCTCTAGGCAAATAGATGACAAATTGCCTTATGTTGTTTACTTTATCAGTAAGAATCTGTCAAAGGCCGAATTGAACTATACAGTGACCGAAAAGGAGCTCCTAGCTGTTATGCATTCATTAAACAAATTTAGGCATTACATTACATGTTACCAAACATTTTTACATATTGACCATGCTGCAATTAAATATTTGATGAATAAACTTGATGTGAATCCCTGGATTATTAAATGGTTACTTTTATTACAATAATTTTCTCTAACTATTGTTGATAAGCCTAGCAAGGAAAATGTTGTTGCAGATTTTTTGTCCAAATTAACTTTTCCTACAAGGGAGGAAGGAATGGTTGATGATCAGTTACCAGACGAACACTTATTCGCCATTTCAGTTCTCTCTCCATGGTTTGCTGACATAGAAAACTATTTGGTGTCAGCACAGTTCCCACGGAATTTGTCCTCCAACGAGAAAAGCTAGATTGTGAGGAAGAGCGCCCCATTCACTTGGATTGGGGGCAACCTCTTCAAACTAGGCCCAGATCAAATTCTGAGAAGATGTATCAAGGGCGAGGAATTATTTGACATCCTTTTGATGTGTCATGCTGGGCCTTGTGGAGGTCATTTTTCAGCCAAGAGGACAAGATTCAAGGTGTTACACACTAGTTATTATTGGCCCACTCTTCATTAGGATGAGAGAAGGTATACTAGTCAGTGTGATTGATACCAGAGGATGGGAAAGCCTACTCCAAGGGATGAAATGCCTCTGCAACCTCAAGTGACTTTCGAGCCATTTGACAAGTGGGGCATCAAAAGGCAATCAAGGCAATCAAGGCAACAATAGAGGATAAGGTGGCTGGGTTCTTAAGGGAAAATGTATTTTATAAGTTTGGGTACCCTAGAGAACTGGTCACTGATCAAGGAAACCAGTTTACATCCAACATCATTGAAGACTTATTAAGCCAGCACAAGATCAAGCATAGAACATTCACTCCTTATCACCCACAACCTAATGGGCAAGTGGAGGTGACTAATAAAGCACTAGAGGGAATCCTGACCAAAGTGGTTAGTAGAAACAGAAAAATTGGGCAGATATATTAGTTGAGGCCACCTCGGCCTACAACACCACCTCAAAAACCACCACTGGATTCACACCCTATGAGTTGGTCTATGGGAAGAAGGCCCTGATGTCCATTGAATTTGAGTATAATACATTGAGTATGGAAGCCCAACTAGATCTATATCTCAGCAGTGCACAAAAAGAGAGATTGCTCTAGTTGAATGGGTTAGATGAGTTTAGAATGTAGCCCTTCCTGCACACAGAGGTGACTCAAGTTCAAAGGAAGATCTGGCATGACAAGAACATCAAGGACAAACAATTTCAAGAGGGTGATTGGGCTTTGTTATATGATTCCAAATACAAATATTTTAAGGGAAAGTTAAGTACTAGATGGTTAGGGTCTTATGTAATAGAGAAATGTCATGATAATGGTTTAGTGCAGATTAGAACCATTGATGCAGAGGCCATTCCTTTACTTGTTAATGTGCACAGATTGAAGGTTTACAAGAAGCCATTGTCAAAGCAAGAGTTCATTGATGGTATCGGCAAAACAATGATGGTGGTGGAGAAAGTCTCATCTTCTACCCCATCAAGTCACTAAAAAAAGAAAATAAAAAAGAGAAAAAAATAAGGAGATTGGGGTGAAAAACTCCATGAGGCACCTGAGTCCCAATGTTGGGTTGAAAACCTCTTGAGGCAGACTAATGGTGTCAAAAAAAAAAAAGAGAGAAATAAAAAGATCTCTGGGTGAAAACCTCTTTTGAGGTGCCGAGAGGAAGTAGCTAGGATGAAAACCTCTTGGAGGTAGACTAGTTGCTTTCAAAAAGAAAAAAGAAAAAAAAGAGAGAAAATATTTTTTTTTTTAAATATATTGTTTGCAAGTTAGCAGGAGGAAGATCAGAGCAGAAAGAAAGGATCAAAGGGACCTATCCAGTTCATGTTTTTATTTATCCATTCATTATCCTTCATCATTCAATCATTCCCTCCATTTTTCCACTCATTTAGCTCAGTTTACAAGGGTTCTGTGTTTTCTACAGGATTCCTTGTAAACCTACAAGATTCCCTGAAAACCTACATGATGATCATGTAGGAATTACAATGGATTGGGAATCCCAAAGGTAGTAATCCTAAAGAAAGGGGATTACCTACCCATGTCAAAAGAAAAAAAAAACTACTTCACCATCTCATCACCATACCTCTCTCCACCATGATCGGCCCTACATTCGTCCAAAAAAAAGTTAGTTTCAAAAAATTATAGTTTTCAAAGAAAAAAAATAGAGAAAAGAGGATGAAGACAGAGAATAAGGGGACAACACCTGAAGGCTATATCTCTCATTCACAAATCCCTATACCCCTTCTCTACCCATGCCAACCATACTCATGCTCAAGAAGTGAAAAATGATTAAAATATTTTTAGGGAGAAGAAACTACAGGACATCCAGTAGGAAATCCTGTAGCAGCCTATTCTACAAAACAAAAAATCACAGCCTGCAGTCAGCTTCAAGCATGGAGATCTAGAGGTCAAAGAAGCTCTTCCAAAGCTTAGCAATGGCATCAAGATCATAGCATCACCACCAAGTACCTGCACATCAAATAAAAATATCAGAGGACAATACAAAAAATCAGGAGAAAAGCACATGCATCAAATACACAACAAGGACTTCATTCTTCAATCAACAACATCAAGGTGGCCAGTTAACTTGGCCACCTTCTCTCATTCAACGAGGAGAAGACAGTTAGTCCTTACACATGTGGCAGTAGTCAAGTCAAGGAAAAGGAGAGATGAGGCTAAAATTGGTTAAGCTATGGATGCCCGAAGTGGGGGTTGATTACGAGGTAAGGAGAATGATGATGTGGTAGTGGGACCAATGGTCCAAAAATGGATACTCCTACCTCAGCTACCAACACACCACCCCACTCAAATCACCCATATGAGGAAATAAACGTTGATCCCCATGTATAAAGGCATTCACATTCTCGAATCTACACACTAGAAAACTTGCTCTCGACCCTCAATCAGTTTACACGAAAGGCAGAATTCATTTTTTTCCTACGCAGGAGCACCTACAGAATCCTACAGGAAATCCTAAAGGATCCTACAGGATACATAACAACACCTATAAGATTGGCAGTGGGTAGTTTTAAAATGGAAAAATAGAGGTTGGCTTCATCAAGCAGTGACAAGGAGGTAGGCTCTATACTTTCCCACATTTTCCAAGTGAAAATAATATAGGAAAGCCTTCTAGTTTATTGAAAAAGATTGCAGTTTAGGGGATTTGTATACACAAAATTTTCATTTAAAATTCCTCATTCATTAAATTTGGCATCAAACATATACAACCCACCATCCACCAAAGAAAATGATAGGCGGATTTAATAAAAGGGAATCCATCAACACAGTGAGGATTCATCAACACTCTCTTGTACTAGAGATATTCACAAGGCACAATTGGATGGGTTTCTTTGAAAAATTGAGGGTTCAATATGATGATGAAGTATCTAGAGATTTTTCTCTTTCCCTCATTCCACGGACTAGGACCCATGCCACTGTTGTGGTGAAAGGCCTTTCTATATAACTCACCCCCAAAATCATAGGAAGAATCACCACCCTTCCTTTCGGGATGCCTTGGAAAAAGGAGGATAAGGGAAATAGCCAAATTGTAAAGAAGAAATTATTTTTAGGAGGGGAGGCCATAGAAGACAAAAATGGAGTTAGAAGAGCAAGCCTACCACATCCCTGGAATGAAATTACCTACCACCTTATAAAATATATATCATGTGAAGGTAGGTACAATGTGGTATATGGATACCATTTTAGGCTTCTCTAAGAGTTGAGGTTTGGAGCAAACACACCTCCTCAAAACAGACTCAGCATACCCTACTTCCTTCTTCAATCAGTAATAGTTATGAGCATTAAGGTGCAGGAAGGAAACCATCAATAGCTAGCCCATCATGGGTTAATTAGACTTATCATAGAATATTCCCTCCAAAACCTCAGAATCCCTATCACATGGGCAACTTTCAGAGACATACAGACAAAGGAAGCCATAGAAGCCCTTGAATATGGAAAAATCCCCACTTCCATTGAAAAGGATGAAGAAGAAACTAAAACAGAGGAAGAAGAAACAAAGAGGGATGAAGAGGAAATATAGGAGGAAGAAGAGGAAGAAAAGGAGAAGGAAAGTGGTGAAGAGACAGAAGAGGATGCAAAGGAGGAAACTAATAAACAAAGTGAGGAACTAGAGGGAGAAGAAGAGGAGAAAGACAAGAGTGAAAAGGAAAATGGAAAAGGGGAGACAGAAGGCAAGGAAGAGAAAAGGTCTACAATGCAAGGAAAATAAGGGGAGGAATCACCCAGGGTATCTCCAGAACCCACTGAGATAGAGGCAGCACTTGCCCTCATTGCCCTTAGTACCCCTATCAAATAAAAAGGGAAGAGACAAAGACAAACTAAATTGTACTTTAGGACAAGAAAATATACCAAAATAAGGCAAGGAGAACCTCAAACTCCCACCAAGGTTACTATTATCATTGAAGACTCACCAAAACAACAGGAAAAGATAGCTCCTCTTATGAAAACTCAAGGAGAAGGATCATGAGGACAAGCCTCTGCCAAGTCTCCTATCACTTATGTTAGGAGGCTTGTCACTAGATATGCCTTATCCAAAGGAAAAGGCCTCCTACAAGATACATAGAAGGACCTACAGGAAGCAGAGTCAATCCTACAGGAAATTCTGCTAAACCTACGGAAAACTCAAAAATTGGACAAAGAAGGGAGTATGCAGCAAGAAACAAAGAAGGAGGATCCAGAGCTCAGGGAACCTAGTCCTCAACCTAAGCTTGACTCCTACTACAGGTTCATTGAAGGGGGTAGGGTCATTCCATAGAAAAATTTTATCCCCTTATTCTTTGAGCTTGAGAAAGAAAGGGAAAGAACACATAGATGGATGCAGATTGCCAAATCCAAAGAAGTGGAGGAAAAAGGTCACATGGAGGAGAAATTTAAAGAGATGGGAAGAGAACTGAGCAACCTGAGGGATAGAGAGGAAATAATGAAGGCTCAACTGGAGGTAGAAAATGCATGGTTAAGAGGACAACTACAAGAGAGAGAGAATTAATTGGCATCCATGGCCAGTCTATCTTTAGAGGAAATCCAATGTAGGATGCCAGCTGAGTCCTATGCATTGTACCTTAAGGAACAGTGGATACAGTTCCAAATCAAGACTTTAGCATAGGGAGGCACTATGCCATTCCAGGATTATAGACAATTCATTTATCTTTGTAATCAAATCACATTGGAGGATAGGGCTAAAATAGTTGAGTTCTACCTACATAACTTAGCCTTGACAGATCTGAATGTGTGGGACCCTAATTCAAAACTAAGGGACTTATAGTTGATGGCTTTGGCATCATGGATGAACAATGGGGAAGTGAGGGTTACAGAAATGAAGAAAATAATGGCAAGGGGAGAAATAGAACCTCTCAGGATAAGAGTTGAGTAGTCAAATCCAATGGTTGTCATCAACACACATAACTTGATTGAAAATTACCCTCACCTTGCAACTAGGTACTTTTCTGCCCAAGAGCAAGCAATCACACACTTTTAGGACATGTTCATGCTGTTAGGGGATGACAACGTGCAAGATTGCCAAAGGATATGGAATACTTTGCCCTACAGTTTGATAATCAAAGTACCATTCTCCTCAAAGAATGAGAGAAGCACTGAATAGGACACCCATGTACAAGCAAGCTCTCCAAAGACTCAAAGTTCACCACTGCTCTTAGGAATGTTGGAAGGAAGGAAGGAAGGGGAAGAAAGAAAGCATTGGGAGGAGATAGAAAGGAAGGCAGGTTTCTATGCACATGAAGAGGAAACTACAATAGAAGCATGGGATGTCAGGGAGGCCACTAGAGCAATGAAAGACATGGATATAGATTGAGTTGCTTAGAGGATAAGAAACACTTTTAGTAGCAGGGTGATGATGAGCCTCATCATTGGGAAACTATATGGCCCTTAATACACCTCATAGCTTATTCAAATCAACTCTTCTCACAATTTATTGCATATTTTGATTGTATTTTGCTTAATGAGATGATTCAAAGTGAGATATTATGCCTAGTTGACTAATGTGCATTAATTGCAGGTTTTTGAGAGAAAATCATGGAAATTTTGGCTAATTAAGGGTTGTAACTCAAATGAGACAACGAGGAGATATTCTAGGAGGTAGATCCTCCTCATTTAATCCTCACTCATTCAAATATTCCTCCATCAATCACACTAGCTCGGAGTACAAGCAACCAAGTCATGGAGATCAAAAGGCAGCCAAGCAAGTGACAGTTAAAGAGCTAGTTTATCTCAAGTTTGGGAGCCGAGCCTCGCTAGATTTAAGGAATTCGTTGGAGATCAGTTGTATAAATAAAGAGGACTAAAGCCTCATTAGGGTTCAATTTTTTGTTGTAAAAACACTAGTCATTTTCGAGTTCAAGACTTGTGGAAGACATTGTTATGTAATTTTCTGTTTTGATAATGAGAATGAACATTTCCTTAATCCAGCACTAAGTTGACTCAGAGGGTTGAAGCTCTTGGGTTAGGGCCCTACTCTAGCAACAAATGCTTATCTTCTTTTATTTGTATGTTTAGTTGATTTCATAGTTGAATTGTCTTTAGAATTATTTCATTGCAAGTAGTTGTAGATTTGATTAGTTTATTTCCATTTGTGCTTTACTTCAGTGGTAGCTTAGAAGAGATAAAGGAACATCAAAAAGCTATCAATAGGTGGTTTTTTCCTCCCTCCTTCCTTCAGGGATCATGGTTTAAGGAAAGAACTCCTATGCAGCCCCAAAAAGACAAAATTCTAGTTTCTCATGAAATTTAGGGTTGTACTTAGGCGAAAATTTGATCAGTTTGCAAGAGTAAGATTTAGTTATAATTTATTCTATCTTCAATTTTACTTCAGATCTCATCAAGTTTTCATCTTATTCTGCAAGTTTTCCTCATGCGTGAAGTAGGCAGCTAACTCATGAAATTATGTTTTCCTTAGTTAATCGAAATCCTTCTTGTTTACATGATTTATGGATAAATGTCAATGTTTGATGCAGTGCAGGAGTTTCAACAGTACATAGAGATGTCATGATCAGTCACCTCATCCCAATTTCATCCATCCATGAGCATTCCTTTCTTTCACTAAAACCCTCACCAATTTCATCATTTCACAAGAATACTTCTCCAAGATTGTTGAGCAAATCCAGCCATCTCCCAACTTTGGTTTTGAGTTCTGAAGTAGTCCTAGGCACTCCCTTGCCTCATGATATCCACCAACCACCTTTCCTAATCCTTCCATCACCTTCAACATCCCTCCTTTTTCTCTTGGTTGTATCCTGTAGGAATATAGGGGATCCTGTAAGTTTTCAGGACATCCTGTAGAACACATTGGGACATCTTGTAGGTTGACCTATAGTGGCCAGTTTTGAGGCTGAATTGAGGGAAAAGCCCCTAGGAAGCTAGAAAAGGACCCATTCTTGTCTCCCAAGCCTTCTGACCATTTACCATCATCGCTAAGCCACTTGACACATCACCAAAATAGAATAGCTTTCACACTTTCACATAAAAAAGACAAAAAGAAAAACAGATTTATTTTATTCATTTACATGCACAACAATAGAATGTTTGATGTTTTGAATTTGCATGCTTAGGATAGTAGGATTGCATACATGTTAATTTAACATTATTTTGAAGCAAAGCCTCTTAGAAGTTAGTTAGAAGAATGGTGTGTTTTAGCATTTGATTTCAGTCTTTTTCCCTTCTGCAGTAGACAAGATTTCTCTTAGTGTAGATTTCTCTTTTCCTCATTGGTGATCAAGCTTCTTCTAAATCCATAGAGGTATGGATTGAAACACCTTAGTGGTCTATCATCGGCTTAACAGTGACAAAGAGCAGACCCATCACATTTACTTGTGTATACATCACTGTCACCTCCAAGTTTCTACAAACCTCGGGTTGATAAAGTAAAGTTGGTAGCCCCAGGAGTTGCAACATTCTTGTTGCAATACAGGTGCTCATCACAAGGATGACAAAAAAATAGATCAAGCTCTTAGTTGTCACACATAGCCTCATAGAGGAACACAAACTTCCAATAGCCTTAGTCATAAAATCTTATTATTAGGAAGATTGAACACAATGCACAATAGCTTGCATTCTCTATGACACACATACAACTTATGCACTCAAGTTTTAGTTTCCACAGGACCTAACCTAGATCTGTCTGGCCTATGTTTTGCAGGTAATTTTCAAGAATGACATTTCTTATACACTAATTCATTCTCATATTGATCCTAGTTCTTCCAAATATGATCTTCGTACTTTTCCTTATTGTTTTCCAGATCATTTTATTTTCAGGTCGTTTCTCATGGTATTTATCTTACTTGAATATATTTTACTAGTTCTTAATTACTTTCAAAGAGAAATAGATTATAGATAGATGTCTTTCGGATTAATCAAATTATTAGGATTTAGTCGACGTTTCCATAACAAGGTGAAGAATCAATTGATCTTAAGGAATAAATAGCATGGATGCATCATTCCCCAGAAGTAGAGATTGAAAATTAGTCATTGATAAATTAGTTAATAAGTTAAGTAAAATATTATTTAAAATTTAGAGGTAAGGAGTTATCTATTAAAATAATATATATTTAGTTAAAAACTAGTTGTTATGAATCTCCATAACATAAATAGATTCTTGTTCTTGTACAACTCTCTATACCAGAGGCTCATTTATTCTCTTTTCTCACCCACAAACATGTCCCACAAAAGCATTCACATGTAGCTTCACACTTCATTTTTCTTCTTCCATTACAGGCATAAAAAAACAACCATTTTTTCTAGAAACAATCCTATTTTATATTTAAAAAACCTGCTGCCAAGACAACATCATAATGAAAAAAAGGACAACATTATGACACAAATTTTAAATTTGATTCTTATATTGCATCAAAAATTTAAAAACAATGACAACATTATCACCTAAATTTTAAATTTGATGGGAGTTTCAAGTAGTGTATCACACTCCACCATGATTGTTGATTCTTTATGCAAAGAGGCACCTTCCTTGACATCAAACTCTACAACCCAACAGTTGGAGGAAAATTGGTGAAGAGGAGGATGATTAAAATAATGCAAATTTATGAAGATGGATTGCTTCGGTCCTTGATTACAAAAATTTCACTCTCTGTTTCCATGCGTACAGTGGTAGTAACACATAATTGTAGAGCATTGAATCGACAACATGTTTTTTAATTTGGGTGTATATAAGGGAATTTTTTCAAATTGAAATTTCGCATTGTGAATCTTTAGATTTCTGAGTTATTTATATATATATATATTATATTTTATATATATTATATATTATATATATATTATATATATATATAAGCCATCTCTTCAATGGATTTTTATTAACCCTCTTTGTTGGATTTTGGTGAACAAGAAAAGAGATCGTAACTACCACTAGACTAGAATCATTACACATCAGATGCACTCTAGGATCAAGAGCCAATTTTTAATGGGTAAATATAATCAATGATATTTATTTTATTACCAAAACCCAGTACTTTTCCAAACAAAAATTGGTATGATTTT
This sequence comes from Pinus taeda, assembly GCA_000404065.3. Classification (NCBI taxonomy): domain Eukaryota; kingdom Viridiplantae; phylum Streptophyta; class Pinopsida; order Pinales; family Pinaceae; genus Pinus; species Pinus taeda. The sequence goes on from APFE031758006.1 coordinate 121,149, forward strand.
CAAAAATGAAAAAAAAATTAAGAGGAAAAGGGAGAGCATGCAAGAGGAATTGGAATGTAGAACAAATACACAGAGTTATCTGTACCACTGTGTGCTTAGTATTGAAATCTTAATTCAAATTTGACTACTTTGTGAACAACCTTGTAGCACTGTGTGCTTTGTCTTTACTTCTTAATTGAAATTCTACAACTCTACTAACAACCCTCATGCATTAGATATGACTTTGACTAAATATATGAAAAATTCAAAGATGGCAAGAACACCATTGAATCATTAAATAGATAAGGCAATAAGACTCTTGAATTTTTAAATAGAGACGAATTATTCTTTTGTGACCATTTGTTCCAAAAAATGGGGGCCATTTCTCCAAAGTAATCCCAATACCATGAAATATGGGAAAATGAAATAAAGAAACTTATTATACGCCAAATGGAGAGGGCGAAATAGCTATTATAAATACATATTCTTGAAAATTGGAGCGAATGGAAGGTTGTAACTCTTAATTTCAAGGGATAAATTTATTTTTCCCCACTCCCTTAAAATAAGTTGAGATAACTTCCTTAACTACTTTTTTTGTAAAGTGATTAAATGTAATAATGTATTATGTTACAAAAAATTCGCCCAATAAAAATTTAAAACCCGTTAATTTTGCTCAAGGGTGAAAATACACCACAAAATTTTTCCATGCCTTTAAATTTCTTTATCTCTATCTTTCCACTGTTCACCATCTTCTTTCACCATAAGAATTGATCTTGCAAGTCTCCCACTGTAACAGGGTCTACCATAGGCATGAGGAAAATGCCTCAATAACAAATGCTTCCCCTTGAAGCCAAAACAACTCTGATACCAAATGTAAGTTTTAACCCTATATAGAAATTACCTGCAAATAGATTCTTAAAACAAAAAAATATACAATGGACAAAACATAAAATATACACAAATATTTTCTCTTGGAACCCAAAATGGGAAAACTAGATTGATTTTCCATTATATTCCTTTCAACGTTATAAGACTTTATATACATGTTGAATCATTCATAAACCTCAATCCATTAACCCTGGATTATAACATAATCGTAGTTCCCTTGACCAGATCTACAAAATACCATGGGAAAAATCTATTATTACCAAAATAATGTGCAAAAAACATGCACAAAACCATGGGTAGGTCCGCCCACCATCTTTTGTCTCGCCCTCCATCCCTGGGTTTGCCCAACTATTATGGTTGAGGCTTGGAGCTAGTCATGGAAAGAATATAACAAATACCCAACAAAGTTTAACCATAGATCATTCCTTAATCAAACTTAACCATTAATTAAACTGCTAGCATAATAGGCTATAGAATATTGACATATTCATGTGAGGTGTGGGTATGTAGCCAGCATACCCCTATCTCATACATACACTGATAATTCTTATAAGAATCAAGCACGAAAATCAATCACATAGTAGGTAGGTTAATAACCTAATTCAAGATAACTGGATCATGGAGGGGAAATTATATAATGGATATTGAATCAATCAAGTAATAAGAAAGGTCCCTCCAAAGATTCTTTGTCATATTTCCATAATTATACATTTGCAATGATTGTTTAGGTGATAAAGAATAGCATGTTATGAATTATGATGCATGAAGCAAAAGTGAATAAAGTGTTCTTCGAATGATTGTATATTTTTCTGCATTTATAATTAATGAAGAAAGATGAACAAAAATTAAAGAAAAGCTTAGTAATTTTAGGCCTTCATTCTCAGCTGATGGTGTCAATCCATTTGGAGAGTCTGAGTTTGTTTACTGAATGCGGCTTATTTTTGTTATAAATGATAACCTTACTTCTTGGATGTCAATAAGGAGGGAACACATAATGTTGGTAATGATTGTTCTAGGTGTTTGTTTACAATTATTTTTTTTGTAATTTCTTACACACACACATACACAAAGTGATAATTATGCTTATTTTCTATCAATTAGGCAAGTACCAAGTTAAAAACATGAATGTACACATTGAGCCTCTTATTGATGAGTTATTAAATTTATGGGTTACATCACTATTTATAACACCTATAGACCATTACAATAATAGCAATTTCATTTCCATGAGATACTATGTTAGGTCCCTATACTACTAGCGTAACCCTTATTGTTATTAGTACAACCCCCTTATTATATTGTTGTGCCCATGTAGTCGCCATATTGTTATTATTGTGCCCCATAGAAGCCCACTATTGTTATTATTTTTCCCTTACATTATTATTGTTATGTCAGCTCTGAATTATATTATGACCCTTAGGACTCCTATATATAGAAAGGAGGTCTTGTCATCTGTATCATCTAAGAATTGTTCATTTGTGTAATGTAAAGGAGGTTGCCCCCTCAAAGAGGCTTATTTCTAAGGCATTCATCTATATTTTCTATCTTTTTGTGAGCTGGTTTCATAACATTTGGTATCAGAGCTTTGGATTCTAGGGTTTCATTGCTCCAAACAGGTCATCATGGTATTTTCACTATACCTTTGTTTCTCTGATGTTTCAGATGCTACAAAAAAAACCCATTTGAGAAGAAATCTTTTTGAACCATGTATCTGAATTTCAGATCTTGTATCACTATATTTTAGGAGATATGATCTGAGGAAGTTGGGGTTTTTGCAAGCTCCAGAATTTCATCTAAAACATGTCATCGTGGTATTTTCGTTATAACCTTTTCACTACAAAGTTTCAGAAGCTAAAAAGAAACCATTTGAGAAGAAATCATTCTCAATCTCAGATCTGAATGTCAGATCTTGTCTCACTATATGTTCGGATATATGTGTTGGGTTGCATTATATTCTTTCCACGTAATTAATAGGGGGTTTGAAGGGCACCCGTAACCCCACTTTATGGGGTCTGGGGCAGTGCCCCAGAAAATTTTGGTTTTGGACCCTATGTTAGGTTGGGCAGACCCACCTATGGTTTTGTCCATGATTTTCGCACATGTTTTTTGGACATGATGGTTTTCGATCCATGGTATTGGACACGATGGTTTTCGGTTCATGGTATTGGATGCTCCGACATGTATAAATATGTATTGTAACATTGAAAGGTACATAATGAAAAATCAAGCTGATAGTCCCGGTTTTGGGATCCAGGGGAAAATCTCTATGTATATGTGTTTTATGTGTTATGATCTCGCATTGTTTATTTTCTGTGTTTTAGAATTCATATGCAGGTAATTTCTGTATGGGGTTAAAACCTACAATATGATCTGAGGAAGTTAGGGTTTTTGTAGACTCCCAAATTACATCCTAAACAGGTGACCTTGGGAAAATCGTCATAACTTTCTCTCTGAGCAACAAATCAAAATTTCGTCAGAAGTTACACAAAGAGGACAGAATATAGTTTTCTGTGCATAGTTTTCAGATCTGAAGGTTGAAACAGTGACACGTGGCACATCATACAAGTTCACTCTACTAAAACATTATATAATTAGGTCATCTTAGGATATTGGGCATAACTCTTTTTTGGAGAATCAAATTCTGATCAGACTTGCGGGGTTAGAAAGAGGACTTAGAGGGCTACTATAGGAGAAAATTTCAAAACTTTGAGATTTGAAAGTACAAAGTTACAGTCATTTCAATATCGAGCTCTTGAAATCAAGAAAAGGCGATATGAGGAAGTTTGATGGAAAGGATTCAATCAATTGGATACTACAGATGGAGCAATATTTGAATCTACATGGTGTACCACTATTACAAAAGGTATGTATTGCATCTTTATATTTAGAACCGGATCAATTTTTATGTTATAAAGGGCTTTGTTCTCGTAAACAACTTGTTACGTGGTCAATTTTCACAGAGGAAATGATAACACATTATGAGGATAAAAAGAGCAACACCTGCTTTAGAGAAACACCACAAAAATTGGAAGAAAAAAGAGAAAAAGGGCTTTGTTACAAAGTGGAAAGAAAAATTATGGCAACAA